>JAUZST010003983.1:0-16686 GCA_034779995.1 Parotocinclus haroldoi
ACAGAGAGAGGGAGAGAGAGAGAGAGAGTGAGAGACAGAGAGACAGAGAGAGGGAGAGAGAGAGAGAGAGTGAGAGAGAGAGAGAGAGAGACAGAGAGAGGGAGAGAGAGAGAGAGAGAGAGAGAGAGACAGAGAGAGAGAGAGAGAGAGAGAGAGACAGAGACAGAGACTAGGGACGAAGGACAGTGAAGGGAACGAGGATGAGGACAAGGGGGACGAGGTGGAGGAAGTGAATAAGGGCTCATTTTAATTTGAATTTGGAACCAGGCCATGTTGACCTTCTTTCAAGACTCGGCACAGAAGTGGGTCACCATGGAGATCTGCCTCAATACTACAGTACGGTCAAACACACACACACACACACACACACACACACACACACACACACGCGCGCACACACACACAATAAGAGACCTGTGTAGGTCTGTTTAAACAAGCTTTTTGTTATTTATTTGGAACAAAAGACGCATTTTTTTTTTTTAGAAAAACAAGCTACAACTCTATTACCAATGGAACACACGCGGATACACACACTCACGTGTCTCTCCATCTTTGTGGGGACTTACCACTTCCCTATGATCGCTGTACCTAATTAATGCTACTCTTAACCCTAACCCGAGTGACCCTAATCAAATCTTTTGACTCTTTCGGCTCTTTGGTGAGACCCAACACATAAAAAAGGTTTTTTTTTTTAAATCCTGGTGGGACTTTCATGTCTGTCATGGCCTTTCCTTTTCCTTCTGGCTCTACTGCGAGTGTTCAGAATGAGAGTGGAGGGTGCAGGTAGAGGTAAAATATCTTGCGTACGTCCCGGCGTGTTACAGGCCGTTAGGGGATTCGGGTTTCTGGTCAGGTGGAACGTCTGAACGTCTTTTGCAGTACTGTGCAAAAGTCTTAGGCCACCGTTTGGATAAGATTGTATTAATATTCTGACATGTTGCCGTATATTAATACATTGTGCGTCAGGTAAGGTGTGTATGTATGTATGTACGTATGTGGTGCATATTTACGAGGTGACCCGTTTGTCTTGGTGCAAGTGCAGGATGCTTGTGTGTGTGTGTGTGTGTGTGTGTGTGTGTGTGAATCCCAGAGGGAGTACCGAGTTTCCCGCTGCAATGACATTCTTCATCTTTCACCAAAACCCGATACAGCATCAGCTCAGCCCATTTCAGTGTTCTGCAGTTTAAAGATCTTCTCTCTAAAAGCTTCATTATTTACACGTCTGTGCAGTTTGACACGAAAAACGTCCTCTCGGATTGGTTCGCGATCCCTGACGCGATGGTTTAGGGAACGTCGCTGTCTTATTTCCGAGGTTGCCTAACGTCGTCGAGCCGAGCCGAGCCGAAAGGCAAACGTCCGAAGCGATAAATGTGTGATAAATGTCCTAGCGATGCCCGGTGGTCAGCAGAAGGAAGAAGAGCAGATCGCGTGGTGGAGATATTGGTTTCGATCGATTCCAAGCTTTGCAAGCGTGTAATACTAAACCGCTATCGGATTCCATGGTTTGGAAATTCAGATTCAGTTCCAGGCGGCAAACGAATGCAACGTCAGCACCAGAACTCTTTAGCCTAAGCTTCGTGGATCAGGCTTCTGTTCTAAACTGCAATGAGGTCAGAGCGTGCAATGCCATGGACCGGAGTGGTGTAAGGCATGACTCTACTGGACTCCGGAGATGTGAACATACCCTCTACGTCACTGAGCAGAGGGACCGAGACCGTCTTTTAATTCAAGGTATTAATGGCCTTACTCAAGAGCCCAACAGTAACAGCCTGGCAGAGGTGGGATTTGAACCCTGGACCGTCTAGTCCAGAGCCCAGTATCTTAACCCCCAGGCCCCCACAGTCCTCTAGAGAAATGAAATACGCTGTGCTGTCCAGGGTCGAGAGAACCATCCCCGCTATAATGCACGATGCCAAGTGTAAAGGCTGGTGGAGGAGGAATTGCTAATGATCTGTTAATGGTTTGAGCCTATTGGTCCCAGCACTGGCTAAATGGTTCGGGTTATTGGTTCAGTGTGACGTATAAAGAGCCCGAAATCTAGTGGAAAGCCTTGCCCCGGGCGTAGAGGCTTTATTTGTTGTTCTCTGGCAACCTCGTGAAGTTCTACTTCAAAGTTCGAAGCCATTTTTTAAGCTAAAATAGTCCAGGGCTCTAAGGGCGTCTAATAAAATGAGCTGGATTTGAGCACCGGATTATTTTAGTATCTAACTAAAAGAAGCGGTTTGATAGGACCTGTGTGGAAACCCTTGAGAGTCATGACCTCAGCTGCATTCGGCACCTTTGGGAAGAGTTTTCTAAGAAACTTTTAGTAGCAGAGAAGCGACAGGACTTTATAAAATGGGTTTTTATAAAAATGAACTCAGGTACCCGTTAGCGTTTGCAACAGCCCTGAGAAGTGATGTTTGGGGAACGTACTCCGTGGCGACATCTGCTGGACACATATGTCCAACTGCCTCGGGAAATCTGAAAAGCGACACACACACACACACACACACACACACACAGCGATTTGAATTTGTCTTTTCTCTTAAATAAAACCCTGGTTTAATAAAAACCTCAGACTCCACCTGTGTGGACTTTGCATGTTCTCCCCATGCCGACCTGAGTTTGCTTGAAGGGGCTTGGATTGAAGAGTAAAAACCTTTTTCCTTTTAAGATTAAAGATGAAGAAAATTCATCTTCGAGTGTTTGTCATTTCATGAACCTGAATGCAGTGTTAAGTCGATCCTTCCTGCAGCTGCCTGAAAACGTTTGTCGAGCTTGACGTGGCCTCCGCGGAGCCTTGACCTCATCCCCGTCCCGGACCTTTGGTTAGAAGTTAGAAAACTTTTAAGGAGCTTGATTGAGCTGTGACTGCAAGCCTTGAGTTGGACGTTAGAAGAACCTCGGTATAATGGAATAGATTAGGATTCTAAAGGTTCCCCATGAAAACGAACTTGAATTGATTGCCAAACTTGTTGCCGTCCCGTCGATTGCGCGGAACAGCTCGGTGTTGTTGCAAAACAGGCCCTGAATTGTGACCTAACAAATTCACCGGCGGATCGATTCGGCGATAACAGAATGATTGGCAAATTGGACGGCCGGTAAAACGCCTTAAATGGGGAACGAACATGCCTAGGGGTCTGTTTAAAGAGGCAATTCTCTGCTCTCTTCACTCTTTTCCTTCCTTCTCCCTGTCCACCTGATGGGCGAATCCAATTTGGGGTGTGGGCCTTTGGAATAAATGGTTGCTTTGCAGAGAACGAGTCTGATTGAGGATTTATCCCAATCCTTTATCATGACTGATTGTTTACCTTCGCTCCTGCAGATTGGATTGAAAATGGGTCGAGTCGTAATCCATACAGAGCAGAGGCGAATCAAAATGTCACGCACCCGCTCCCCTTCCCCCTGCCCGTCCACCTCCGTGTTTCCGAACTGCTCTTTGACTTTGCCTGCTGAAGAAAACTGAGAGGAATCCGGTGGATTTCTTTTGTGCAGAAGGTCGGCGGTCCTGAATCTCAATCAGCAGGTCGGAGTCGCAACGGCTTTCCGGCTTCGCTCGGCTCGGTACTTCCTGTCGGGTGAAGACGAGACTGTCGGCCTGTGCTGTTGTCGCTTTGGCAGCTTTATGTACCAAATCTCTGGCTCAGTTGTGGAATAGACGTCAACGTTGCAGCCGGGAAGCTTTCCGGCGAGTATGTTCACCACATCTCAGGCCCTGCCGGATCTGCCCTGGGGTAACAGCAGCTCAGCTTTGAAAGAGCAGATCCAGCTTCTCCATATTAAAACCTGTTTGTCCCCATTGGCCGACCGTATCTCATCTTGTATCCAGGCTAGAGGTGGACGAACAGGGTAACTAGGGCCAACAGCGCCATGTTTTGACAGCGAGCGTATCGATCTGCAACGCCTTAATTACCTAAACCTCCTACGCTGTTTATAGTTTATCTCTCGATTACGACATGTTCTGAATATTTTGAGGGGTAAGGTCGTTTGGAGGATTGGGTAACATTGGGTAAACGTGCTGGAACGGGCCGGTCCTATAGCGCTTTGAGTCAGCGAGGTAAATGCACAGCTCTTCGTAACACAATAGCAGCACAAATGTTTTTTTTGTTCGGAAAAGCGATCCTGCGCTCAGCATTATTAATTCATACCGCCCGGTCGCTGCAACCTTGGGATCCGTGCAGAGGGACAGAGCCTGAAATGTATAGCGAGAAATAAACTTCTGGAAAGTATTTAAAAAAAAAGAAAAGCTCATCGCGGGTTCGGTTTCTGTCCTTGGGAAAGTGCAGCCTGAAGGGATCGATCGAAGAGCCAAAGCGAAGAAGATCAGGTGGCACCGAAGCTCCACCGCCCCTCAGCCAAGACACAAACAAGGTCACGGTGCGACCCCTAAAAGAGCGGGGAGGGGAAACGTGAATGCTAATGGAGAGACGTTTAGGAGTCAGAAATGAGCGCGAGAGTTGAAAGGAGATGGGAAAACTTTTGCAAGCGTCTTCTGCCTCTGGGGTCTCCAGTGGCTGGTGTTTTTCAGGAAATGCGCCGTGTGCTCGGAATATCAATGCCGCGACGTAGAAACTCCACCGGCTCAGGGACTGCAGAGCTCGAAGTGCGCTCCAACCCGCTCCAGGAAACGTGTAATTAAAACGGAAATGCCGGGCAGCCCATAGTTCTGAGATTGAAAGTCAAAGTCAGTAAATTTGACAATAAGTCTTGAGAACGTTTCAGTGTGGCGTGCTGTTCTCTTACGGATTTAAGAATCCATTAGCACCGCGTTTCCCAGACTGCCTTACACGCTGTACTTACCAAGTCCTGCTTAGGAACGAATCCACACGAGGGAAGGGTTTACATTCTGGAAAGAGCTGCGTGATTTCCTCATTCGTCTGGGCCTTAAAGGCAGCATCCGTTTTCCCTGTCTTATTGCCTCCACCACCGTGCTTCACAGTGGGTAGGGTTTATTTTGCCAGTTCAACCTCGGCCTCAGCTCACCAGGAAACGTTTACCACGTGGCCCCAGAAGCACGAGACTGAATAACCTTGAATATTAAAACGACGGAATTCAATTCGGTTGGGAAACGTAAGTAACTAAAGAGTCCGTTTTCGCCTGGACCGATATGGCCGACAGGTTGGCCGGCTTGGGTGGATAAAAAAAAAAAACAACAACAAAAAAACATGAATAGTACAACTGTATTTCTGAGAACATCTGTATTTTCTGCCTGTCTTCCAAAAAAGGAGAAATAATTCTGTATGGTGATTATACCATGGATAAACCAGTCATATCTCTATCTAACGGTGGCTTAAGACTTTTGCACAGTACCGTCTATATTTATGGACATATAGCACACCATGACTGGACTCTTGAGCATTAGGAACGCTGTTTTAATCCCGCTTCACCATGTGTGTGATCAATCGAGAGCGTTTTCTGACCTGTACCGTTCGATGGAAGGCAGATGATCGGGCCCATTTGCCTTGATGCCCCGGCGTACCAGGACTTCCTGGAGAACCGAGTGTCTTCATTAATTAGCTCGCGCAATCTGACCTAGCGCGAGCGCCAGAAAAATGTCGTCGACGGCCTGCCTGGAAATCAGGGCACGTCTAATAAATATCCGCCGTGCCAAATGTAAACGATGCTAAAAATCCCAGCCACTCAGGCAATGTGGCAGCATAAAAGGCTCTGGGACCTTCGGGGAACCTTCTCAATTATCCTGGAGGTTGTGGATGGTGACTCCATTGTTCAAAGCCAGACGTGGAGTCTCAGTGGCCTTCATTAGTTCGTGAGTCTTGAGTTTTTCCCCAGTTGGCTTACGAAATAATGTAGACACACATCCTGTCATCCCTGTTTTATTTATTTATTGTTTTTTTTTGAGGGGGGAGGGGATTCTTTTTCTCCTGCTTCTTACAGTCTGAACGTTCTCATCTTTGTCGTGTCGCGCCTGGATCTTCCAAATGTTCAAAACGAAACCCAAAGCTGTGGCTTTCGTGTGAATAAATGCCATATCTGAACGTCTTCATTTCTCCATTTCCTCGACCCTAACGAGGGCCCGAATTCAAGGACATGCTTCCGGGGCGGATCGGGAACCAGGGATCAGGGATGATGCAGCGAAACCTGACGCCCTGATCGTTTCTCATCCTCGTCCCCCAGCTCGCATGGACTCCTTGTGTCTGTTTCTCCTCCCTTTCCCTTTCCCGTGATTGCCGTTATAAATTATGTTCTCGGCGGCGGCAGAAATTCGCACTCGGCGCTCGCACGGGGGAACGTTTGTTACTCAAAACCTGTCAGCGCCGCCGTAATTTAGGAGTCGTTCTCACGCCGTCACGTGAATAATGAGAAAAGAGCTTTGAGGTTGCTGAAGGATTTAGAGAGAACGTCGCGTTTTGACAAACGTGTCACAGCTGCAGGTCGGGGGCGCCGCTCTGCTGGACAACCACAGTGTTATTTCAAAGAAGAACATGAATGAAAAGACTCTGAAAACAGAATGTACAGTCCTGCCTTTGTATTTTATATAAAGCTTGGGAAACAGGAAACATGACCATATTGTTAACGCCTTCAAAGACTAGACTGCGATCTTCCTTTCTGCCAGCAGGCATCGCAAGCGTTTGCTCACACCACTTCTCTATCATTCAGTCATGATTAGATACGCAAAAGACAGATTTTTGTTCCCTACTATTCTTTGGCTTCAGTCTTAAAACCACGAGCGTTAAAACAAACGGCTCGAACCTGCTGTCTCCCCTCCCTCAGGCACAGCCTCTCGCCTCTATGGGATGCCAGATCTGACCCGAAAGCACTACTGGGTCTTAAATCCGTAACACTTGGACTGGGATTGGGACTGGGACCGGATTCACGAAATGTGCCTTAAGAAAAAGCTGAGATATTCCGTTCTTAGACGTTTAACCTCACGCTTATCTTAGGCTGTTAGGATTTAAAACCTTCATTTCATTACTGACAATTATATTATTTTTTTTATAGTTTTTTCCACCGTCGCCTCAATCATATGAACCCTTGGTTCGATTTTTTCCTCGATTTTGCGGCAAGCTGTAAGGTGCAATGGAGCCTACCTTTGAAAACAATAAGATAATATTTGATCATTTTTTCACATTTGTGAGCTTACTGTTGGTCTTGAAAACCTTTAGAAAGCTTAAATGAAAACTGCTTCTGAACTTTGAACCAGAAGGTGTTAGGGGTCCTACCTTTTCCCCGGCAAGCTGCCTCGCTATTGTCCTTACAGAGCGATCGGTCAGGCGGTTTATATTTAGCATTTAATTTATGACCTGATGGTGAACACCTGCTTTTTCCCCTATTTAAGGGGGAGTTTTAGCGTGGTTTGCTGCCAGGTCATTAAACTCGCTGCTCCCCCGACCACCGCTGCGCAAACGCCTCGATACACTGTTCGTTAGTTCCATCTTAACGTTCAGTCGGTAACACCCGGGGGCGTTTAGAGCTAAAGGATGTGTACGAGGGAAACCTCAGAGGTATTTAGCCTCTTTAGGGAAAGATCCAGCCCAGCTCTTATCGAGCCTCACTTCAGCCGGCTACGCAACTCCGTTTGAGCCACGCCCCGCTCCTGTTCTTTGTGCACTACTGCACGCTTGAGCTCAGGCTCGCCCTCTGGTGCTCCGGAAACGCCTCTACGCCTCTCGATTTGGGAAGTGTCCCAAATCGGCGCCCTTTCTCGCACTTAAGCGCGTGCGAGCTCCGGCTCGCCTTTTCATGTTCCGGAGTTCCCCCGTGCCTCGCGATTTGGGAGACGTCCCAAATCGGCACCTCATCGTGCTTTAGGCACGCTCGCCCACAGTCCTGAATGGATTCTTCGGTCTCTTTCCCCGGCAGCGGATGGCGCCCGGGAGTCATGGCTGGTAGGGGCAGCACCCCGGACCAGCGGCTCGTGAAGCTCGCATCCTGGGTCCGCGGCCAGAGGGGTCGCCTCCGGACCCTGGCCGCCATATGCCGCTATAGGGTCGTTTTCGGCGCCGAACCCCATATCCTGCCATAAAGGGCAGCCCCCTGGCGGTCACCGCGGTTATTTGCGCATCGCTCCCTTTGGGATGCAATTAAACGACACGCCCTTATTCACCTTTTTAGTTTTCATGTGTTAAGAGCCTTTCACTCCTTTTTTCCCTATTTTAGTTTTGTTAAATATTATTTTCCCCGTTAATATTATACACCGTGGGATCCCTCGGTCCCGCATACTTGGGTCCTAACACATATCGTAAAAGAAGGCTCATGGTTTAAATCCCACCTCTGTCAAGCTGCCGCTGCTGGGTTCTTGAGCAAAAATCTCATCCCGGAATTGCTTGGATTGTAAGGCACCAGTTTCTTGCTGGTCTGGATAAGGGTGCTAAAACTGCTAAAACACGGCCAGCACAGGGTTCCTAATCCTGCCACCACGGCGGGTTCAAAAGCAGGTCTTCAGGAACGCCGGTCTCCGAGATAATCTGCCCTACTTGAGACTCTTCAAGTTCTCGGAAGCTTTCGAGCCAGCTTTGGATCTCGAGCCGCTTTCGGAGCTTGACTCGGTCCTCTCTACCATCAGAAGCTGATCCTCTGAAAGGGCTGTGTGATAAGACCTGCTCCGGCTGAGAGGATTCCGTCCCGGGTGCCGTGAGACTAAGAAGGTTTCGGATAGCTGGCGATGACAGCGTGAGATGTTGACATGTCGTTTCTCGGAGACGAAGAAACGCTGGCTGATGTGCGGCAGAAGCCGATGTCAGGGAGGCCGGCGTTTTCTCGCCTCGTCTTCTGTTTTGCGAGGAATAAAACAGCTCTCTCAGCGGTGCCGATGTCTCGCCCTGCCATCCCACATCAGCTGCTTGTTTTGCTCTGTCTGCCTCGTGTAATGGTGCAGCTCTTCGTCTTCCGACTGGCCGGAGATTCTCTGGCTTAACGACTGCCTCTGAGATTTAGCTCAACCCAAAGTTTGGTAAATAAGACCATCACTATAACTACTCACGAGTCAGAAGTTAAGGAGTAACGATGACTATCCCTTTGAACCTGGCTGGTGGTGAACAGTCGGTTCTCACAGTTGACGTGAGGGTCATAAATCCTCTCCTATTTCCCTGTTTATATCTCTAGCACTTTTTACAGCAGAGTATTAAGTCTATAAGTGAGCAATACTGTGGTGGCAGTGGCAAGGAAAGACTCCCTAAACATTAGAAACCTCGGGAGGACCAAGTCAGGGGCTGACCTACCCAGTATTAGCAGGGTGTAGGGTGACCCAAAAGCAACCCGGGTCTTTAATCAAGCCGCAATCACTTCTAACCTTGTTCCGTCTCACGCTTTGATTATAAAACCCTTTAAATCTTTAGGGCCTTCTTAAAAAAAATCGACTGCATTCGACTGCATAAAGCGCAACAAACCGCACAAAGCACCGACTTTGTAATCCGGCTCGACCTCTGCCGTGATTAAAGCTCAGCCGCTAAAGTCAGAGTCACCCCCGAGCGAGGAGACGCACGGGCCGGCGAGCGGGGAGGTCATGATGTGAGCACAAAGGATTATGGGATTAGCTAACCTGTAAAACGCGAGGCTGCGTGTTTATTCAGGCTTGTTTGCCGGAAGATTTGGGACGCAGCTGTTTGCCATTGATCAGATTCACAAGGTGAGAAATTAATGGAGAGGGAAAAAAAAAAGAGGACGGCATTTTTCAAAGGACGGAGAAAGTGCAGAATTGCACAAAACGGTCACAAATATCGGAAAGGTTATGCCGGGACGCCAGAATCGGTCAGGTTTGCTCTCCAATAATTAGCGTTGATGTGGGTTGGAGTTCAGAAGTTCGTCTGCCTGGGATTTCGGGCGGACGCGGCTTAGACGTAAGGGGACTCCGTTATTGACCTCAAGCTCGGTCGAGCTGGCCCTTTGGGCCCTCCAGCATGGCCATTAAAACACAATTGCTCGGGTTGTACTTTGTGACCTTGTGCGCTTGCGGACTCATAAATAACCAAACACAAGTATTTTAGGGATTTGTACAAAAATAAGAGGAGATTTCAAAAAGAATCTCGTAAGAACTGCTGCTCATCCTGTCCATGCCCCGTCACTGCCAGGGTGTCACTCTCAGGTGACCATACACTCTACAGAACATCAACGTGGGGGCACTCTGGTCCAGTTTGACCCCCACTTACTACTCATAACTGAGTTTGCATCTCTTTTGCATAATCAACTTCCTTTACCTTTTTTTTTTTATTTGCTTTTCTCGTGATCACATTTTTGCGAGCATTTCTGTGTAACTTTAAACCTTATACTTTTACTTACGACGTTTCGAAAGAATAATCTGTACTTTTGACTCATTACCTCTTCGAGGCACCGTCGTTCCTTAGCTTTTCGGAATCTGTTTGTTTATTTAATTGATCTATCCGCTCTCATGGCTTTATCGTGTTAATCAGATTAAGAGCGTGCTACTTATACCCGATTTCATAACCCGACGTTGTTGCCAGGTCCACTTATTCTAAAGGTTTGGCTTCATTTTGGGTCTTTTTTTCCAACTGCGACTGTGACGGGGATTTGTCTCACAGACTCTGGCAACTTGCAGCATTGACGTGAAGTTAAACAGCAGTCTGTACCGGAGAAAATGAAGAACTGGATCATTTTGTATTAAATCTTGACGTTTATGTGACAGATTTCTGTAAGATTACGGGCTGGTTTGAAGAGTAGAACTCCGTTGACTTACCGGCGCTCTAAAGCGGGCTCTGATTAACCTTTTGAAATGCATTACTAATAATCGGATTGCTGCCAAAATCTTATTTTCTGCAGTTATCGGATTATGAAGGGCACGTAAATGCATTGAGTGTTTTAGAGAGTCGATGGCAACTATTGTTTGCCGCCTCACAGCGAGAAGGTCCCGGGTTCAATCCCAGGGCGGGGCGGCCTGGGTCCTTTCTGTGCGGAGTCTGCACGTCCTCCCGTGCCTGCACGTGTCTGCGTGGGTTTACGCCGGGTACTCCGGTTTCCTCCGACAATCCAAATACATGTGATTTAGGTTAATCTGCGTCTCTAAAGTGGCCCTTAATGCGTCACTGTGTGTGCGCCCTACGATGGATTGGCGCCCCGTCTGGGGTTGTTCCTGCCCTAGCGCCCAGAGTTGCCGGGCGTGCGCCATGTGGATTAAGCGGAAGATACTGCATGCATGAATTCATATTTTTCATCGGATTAGTAGTAAACAACTCCTGCCGCCACTCTGTGCTTTAATCTGTGCTTCTATGCCCCCCCCACAGGTGCGCTGGACCAAGACGGCCGGCAGTGCTTCGGACAAGTTCCAAGACACGCCCATCTTCAACGAGACGCTCCGCATCGACAACATCCAGCGGGTGCAGGGGGGGCGCTACTACTGCAAAGCAGAGAACGGGGTCGGGGTGGCTGCTATCAAGTCCATCCGGGTAGATGTGCAGTGTAAGTTCTGGGACCATGATCCCTCCACTTCCCGCTCTCCAGGAGTACGCTTTGTGTTGGGGGGGGGGGGGGGGGGTTGTGCGGTCTGCTTTATGGTCGTACTCCTGGAAAGTATGAAGGTGTAAAGTGGGGGGATCCGGTGAGTCTGGATCAGTGTTGCCTTAGGCAGGAGTGCCCCTTGAAAATGCGAACGTGTGCGTGCATGTGTGTGTGTGTGTGTGTGTGTGTGTGTGTGTGTGTGTGTGTGTGTGAATGGGGGCATC
Source organism: Parotocinclus haroldoi (assembly GCA_034779995.1). Lineage (NCBI taxonomy): Eukaryota > Metazoa > Chordata > Actinopteri > Siluriformes > Loricariidae > Parotocinclus > Parotocinclus haroldoi. Next base: position 11,616 of record JAUZST010003983.1, read on the forward strand.
CTGCCGTGCTGCCCGTCGCCTCAAACCTACTGTCCCACTGAGCCAGGGGTCAGGTCAGAGGTCTTACTCGTGCACAACCACACACATTTCTCACACTTACATATGGGACTGGTTTCCCCCCTTGGCAACCCTGGGTCAGGGGACTGGCGTCGGGCCAGTGCGTGCCCTGGATGGGGCGCCAGACGTTCTGCATCGCCTTTCTATCCGGTAACATGAATGTATTGTTCCTAACTCTCGCTGCTAATTACGAAGTTCCATACTCTACCCAAACCCAGCCCACAGGTAAAAGGTAACCCCGAGTCGTGCCCCCGCTGGCCTCTCCGGGGGGCGCTTGGTAATTGAGACGGAGATAAAGCCAAACAAGCTGACAGCAGCTCTGAAAGTAAACACTCCTGACATGTAACGGTTGTTTAATTTTACCCCGCTGGCTCCTTTCAGCTCCCCGGGCGACTCAGGCACGGCGGCACCTTCAATTAGAGTCAGCCAGGGCAGAGCAGTGAGGCACGGCTTTTCTGCTCACGCACACACACACACACACACACACACACACACACACACACACACACACACACACACACACACACACACCATGCAGAGCGCTGAGCTCCATCACGCCAGTGCTTCACTTGGTCCTGTTATTAAGAGTGAAGGCAGGGGAAGCAGATAGTGGAAGGAAGAAGCCTCATTCTTAATACTGAGATAAGGAAAGCCATCATGGTCAAAAAGTGCTATGGAATGTGATAGGGGTCAAAGGCAATGGTGGCCTATGGAGGCCGAAGGAGGTCAAAAGCAATCGAAAATGACCGCCTTATTCTGATCCGGATTTTAGTGAGCATGGAGGATCAACTTACGTCTCAAGTTAAGGTTTGTAACAGAAACCATAAAAAACCCACTAAAAAAAACATATAGATCGTAATATGAGCTCGAGGGATACTGACAGAGCATATATATATATATGTTTTTTTTAAGATGTGCATATTAAGGAGGCAAGCAGATGTTTCAGAAGAGAGCAGGGAACTGCGAAGCGGGCAGAAACCGAGACGTGTGGATTTGACTGCAGTGTGCTGTGCTGTTCTTCCCCAGTCTGAATCGTGTCCCTGTCTCTGTCAGAAGACAAAGCGAATTGTGGGTTTAGCCTCCGTAAGCGCCGGGGTGAGAAAGGGAGCAGGTGGAAGACGTATGAAAAACAAAACAGACAGATTTTGATCAAAACACCTCAGACACCTCGTTAACCTCCCATTATCCCACACATTTATCAAGCCAACACCCCCACGCGTGTCAGATCCGGTCACGTGTGACCGTTTTAGGCCTTGTTTTGTTAAAAAAAAAACCCAAAAACGTGTTTTTTCTTGGTTCTCTTTTCTTCTTTGCCCTCGTATTCATTTTGAAATGCCCCCTCATTTTTGTCAGCAGTTCTGTTTGACCTATGGCCTGGTGTGAGCTATTTACCTCCTTTCCTTGGCACAAGGGCGAGCCGTTCTTTGTGTTCATATTTGGGGTCCATGCGCATCACTTGCTATGGGACATGATAGGGGTCATAATCAAAAAAAAAAAACAGAGAACTGAGAGAACACAGAGGAAGCTGTGTGAAGGACTGACGCCAAGGGCTGTACTTACGGTGAAGCAGCCGACTACGGAATGTGATAGGTGACGTAGGCATTGTAGGATATGGAGGTCGAAGTGGGTCAAAATCACCTCAAAGTGGCACCGCATCCTAACAACTTTACTTGTGCCCACGAGCATTTGTTTTTCTTATCGTTGACGGATTCTGCATCCGACACACACACACACACACACACACACACACACACACACACACACATTTCTATGGTTGTGCATTAGAAAAGTCCTACCTCTGACCCAGGCACTTTGGCCAGTGAGACAGTAGGAGAGGGTGTGCTGGAGTGCAGCGGACCTCTACATTAGGGATGGACTTGGTTCAGAAAGCTCCAGAGCACCTCCTACCCACAATCCCTAACTCCCATTATACCCAGTGCCACCCTCACTCAGGTAAGACTGCATTTTTCCCAGCGGTACTGGGGCAGGATCAGTGAGAGCTTGTTTTTTTTTTTTTTTATTTGATTTGATTAAAGAGTGTTAAACGGACTTGTAAGAGATGTGACTTCACACAGCATGTGGAGCTTTTTATTGGTTTAGAGATTCAGAGCACCATTGGTATGGAGGTGACCCAAAAGTGTAGACGCTTTCCAGGACCTGTCCTATTCAGACTTCTAAGGATCTTCGTGATACTTTAGGACTAATTTAGCTCAGAATATATATTGCCTATTGATTTTATGTTGAGCCTGGCTCTTTAATGGATCCCTTATGCAGTAACTGGAACTAGAAATAACGCTTCGGAATCAACCAGCTTTTGCTTTGGAGGTGACCCGAAAGTGGAGGCGCTTTCCGTAAGCTGTCCTGTGACGTTTGTGATCTCGTGCGGCACTGTAGGTACGAAATACAAATACTTCAGGACTAACTGAGCTAAGAATGTCCATTGTACCCGGCTTCGTGTTTAATTTATCCCGTATGCAACCATTTTGGAGGAGAACCAAAAGTGTCGACAATTTCCAAAATCAATTGACCTAGTGTAAAAAGGTCAATCAATGATTTAGGCACAGGTACGTTTGGCTAGTTTAGCTCCAAATGTTTATCCTCGATAGTAATATTATTGACCGTAATGGCTTTGTCATGACGTCTCTAAACACATCAACCGGTTCAGAACAGGGCCTGGTCCAATATGGGTTAACGAGCAAACGAGGACATGACTCATAAGATTACATGACTGCTCTTAAACTCCCGCCTCTGCTCGTGGATCTGCAGGACAGCGGTTACTTACCGCTTACGTAACGTTCCTTATTTCTTCCTATAGTTTATTATAGCTGATAAGACCCCGGTTGCTAAAGTGAAGCGACGCTGGTCGTACTTTAGCCTTCCAGGGACTTTTCTTGGCACTTTTGCCACGAGAACAACAACAACAACAACAGCAGAAAAAAAGATGAACAGATCTACCTATTACATGTTTTTGGAGAACAAATCAGACATTTCAGTGACTGTCATGGCGAGGCATCAGAGGTCCACTCTTTCAGCATGCCTAGGAGCCTAGAGGTGGTTTCCAAGGACACGGCTCCCCCACCGATGGCCACAATGAACCTCTTGTGCCGGGCGCGAAGCAGCAGTGCAGCAGGAGAATGGAAATGAGCTGGAGAGGGAGCCAGGTCCATTACACCAGTGCATACTCAATTCAAGGGCAGCAGACACGACAGATACAACACAGAGCCTTGAGAATGAATAACAATGTTTAGAGGGGAGAGAACAGCGAAGCTTTAGGAACGGGAGGAAGGAACGCCATACATGACAGATCAAAGGCAAGAGCGCTGAGGGAGGGGGTCGTGATCTGGGTTTGCAGTCGCAGTTAGGGGGACGAGGGGAAGCTGGCTGTACTGTTGTTGCCTTCGCGATTGCGTTCGCATGCTCTTAGTGGGAAATAAAGAAAAGAATGAAAATCGATCAGTGAGCCGTTAATCGGACAATACGCCCCGATGAGTTAATGAGCGGTTTTTGGGGAAGCTTGTTGCACGTCCAGTACTTGCTCTTTGGGCGTTGTGGGGAGGAAGGGGCGGGGCCGGAAGGGGGGCGGAAGCTCTGTGTCGGAGACCTGTTATTTCCATTATGCTTAAAAATCACGTTTTCACTTTGAAGGCAGCCCTAAAGAGAGTGCTCTTCATGTGACCCCTCTAGTGATGTATGAGCATCGCGCTAATCGGGATAATCGCGTTAATATAAATAGGCTCCGAATACCCCTTTTACCCCTTTGAGCTTCGCCTTTAAACAGGCTACAAATCGATCTAGAAATCTGTCGGCTTACAGTGGTTTTTAGGCGACCCGCAAGAGCGGACGCTTTCCGTAACTCCCGGAGACGTTCGTACTTTGCAGTCTCATACTTAGGTTTTGTTGGTTTTTTTGTTTTTTTTTACGTTCTGCTGTAATACCACAAATGTATGATTTGGAAGAGAATCAGTGGTTTGTTACACATGAATGACGTTTGAAACGTTTCGTTATTGGGAGACGATTTGCCGCTGGGCTATTTGTCATTTGTTTTTAATTGTATTACTCATTTAATTCTTATTATTGGTTTAAATCGTATTATTTACCTTATTTTGCTGTTACTACAACTCAATTATTTAAGTCACGTCAAGGCCACCCAAGCAGGTCTTTTTTTGAGTCTTGGTTCCTCCCAAGGTTTCTTTCTTCTTTATTTACTGAGTTTTTCCTTGCCACTGTCGCCCTGGGCTTGCTAAATTGGGGATTGGCCCTTATCATCATATCTTGTGATCACAAGATCTTGATCTATGATATACGATCATATCATATGGATCTTAAGCTTAACATATAAACCATATGTCTGTATATATTTGAATAAAAATAAGGATTTTATATACGTTTTATGCGAGTGTAGATTAAAAGATTACAAACCTAGAAGCGTCAACCCCTTCCGTAAGCTGTCCTTCGACTTTAGTGATGTTATGTAATGATGTAGGTACAAATATTTAGGACTTATTTATCTTAGAATATCTTTTATACCTGATTTTATGTTGAGCCTGGCTCTTTAACGGATCCCTTATGCAGTAACTGGAACTAGAAATAACGCTTCTGAATCAACCAGCTTTTGCTTTGGAGGTGACCCGAAAGTGGAGGCGCTTTCCGTGCCCTGTCCTGCGACTTTCGTGATCTTTATGCAACACTGTAGGTACGAAACACAAATACTTCAGGACTAACTGAGCTAAGAATGTCCACTGTACCCGGCTTACCCTGGTTAACGACCTGATGACGAACACCTGTGTCTCACTCTACTTAAGTGGGAGTTTTAGCAGTGTTCGTTGCCAAGTCATTTCACTCCACCATGAACTCGCTGCTCGCCCGACCATCTGTGCATAAACGCCCCGACCCGCTGCACGCCAGCGCCATCTTAACGTTCAGTCGGTAACACCCGTGGGCGTTTAGAGCTAAAGGATGTGTACGAGGGAAACCTCGGAGGTATTTAGCCTTTTTAGGGAAAGATCCAGGTTTC
>JAUZST010003984.1:0-16685 GCA_034779995.1 Parotocinclus haroldoi
TAAGATAAGCATTACTGTTTTTTCTTCACATTTTGAAGCACAGCATGAATGGTCTATATACCTGGGACCACATCATTCAAACTTACTTGATCTATTTTACATAATTTTATTTGGAATCTGTGGCCCACATGAACTAAACTGATATAAATAAAATTATTGATGTGCCACTATAGACCAGATCATTGCCATTCCACTCCATAATTTTTGTGAGCAATATATAAGCTCTGTACTGCCCTCAAGTGAGTTGTCATTCTAAATTAATCTGAATATGTATCACATTGGGGATGTGAGGCCTTAGTCCTGCAGCTTGCTGATTTCTCTGGTCTGAAACAAGAAGCAGAATAACAAAAAAAAGAACAAAAATAAAAACTAAACCAGACAGTCAAAAATCTACATGCTGTAAATAAATGCTGTATTTACAGCCAATAGTTTTGACTAGCATGTTGTTTGGATAATTTATGTAGAGATGGCAGCTAATGCAATTACGTATTACATTACGTATTATATTATGTATTACAACATAATTATTAAACACATACACACAAGTATGCCTTTCTATCATTCTGGGGACTTTGCACTGACATAAAATTAGTTTACCTAATTACTATAACTAATTGCTACAACTGCCCCAACCCTAATCTCCAGCCACTGTCAACCTTGCCACCACCAAAATGAGTTTTAGCTGATGTAATGTATGTATGATTAAACTTTTAAGAGGTTATTTCAACAACTGTTCTAAACCTAAAAGCTGGAAACAGCATAGGAAGCACGGAGGATTATCCCTTAACTCATTTATTTATTTGTATTGTAGTATTCCAATAATCCTGTAAAATCCAGACCTGGAAAATCTGTAAAACTACAAAACACTTGGGAGAGGGTGTGATACTGACTTTTTTTTCTTCCAGATCCTTTTCTTTTTAATCCTAAGATTCAGTTTTCATTGCGGTTTTAATGTTTCAATCTTCTTTAATTGAAAATCTGAATTTACTTTGGATAGTCTAAATTCGTACCTCCTCAAAAATGTTTAGGTGTGTTCTGTTGAACACAGGATAAGCTGTGTGTCCATTTGGGATCCAGGATAAACAGAGGATTGAAGATAAATTAATGATATGAATGTAATCTTATAACTGTATACATTTACATAATTCCCATTATATTATTAGCCAGAATGAAGAAATCCAAGCAAACCTGCAAAGGTCAACATGGTTTTGATGGTTACACTATATGGCAAAAACAACATCCTTGCATAAGGCTTTGCATCACTGGATATCACCACTGAAAACAACTGATTCTAATATCACCTGTCTATAGGCCTCAGAATCAGATTTGACAAAGAAGACCTGGGAGATAGGGAGACTGCAGTAACACCTGCTTCACAGCAAATGCCACTGTGCTAACGTGTTACTCACCCTATCACCAGGTGAAGAAACCCTTGCATCTGACACACTGACAGGATAATGCACACACACACACACACACACACACACACGCACGCACACGCACACGCACACGCACACGCACACGCACACGCACACGCACACACACACACACACACACACACGATTGTCTTTCTATAATTTCTAGAATTATTGCTACAACTACCCATAACCCTGACTTTACCCTCAATAACCTAAAGCAAATACACTGCTGACAAAGATTCAAATTAAATATTCCCAAATTTTTGTGAGAAGTGTATTTTTGTTATTTTGTTCAGTCAAAAGTCAGTTGCAGTCTTCTAAATCAGCAGTTTCCATTGAGATGCCAAGAAAAAAACATTGTTACAAGGTAAAAACAAATGTCTATGCCTGACCAACTTGAAGCCAGGAGACAATTCAATTCTCAGTTATACATGTGTCTGTTTTTGACAAATGAACAGCTTCAAATGCATGAACTGACGTGGGGCAGCTGGAAGTGCTGACTGGAAAACACCCCTCTGCTTCCATTGACTTTGCCTGTGTGTGTAATAGACAGCCGTGGCTTTAGGGCGTAGCACAGCATGACTTCTCTACCAGCGTTTTTATGTCCTACATAACAGATGAAAGCTTTCCTCAAGGGAAATGGCAGTGAAAACACAGCATGATGTGCCGAGAGTTTTTAATGGCCTCCCTTTATTATTCTTTTGCTAGCAAATATTTGTAAATAGCAACTTAGAACTACATTAGCAGTTCAAAACATCTAATGCTATTATTAAATGGAAATATTTTACACAAATCCTTTGCTTTGCTTATGAATAATGCAGCCCACATGATGATTATTCTAGTTGTCTCATTTATCACAACAATAGTTTATCCAGATTAGAAACCCTGCATTCACAGATTCATGATTGCAGTGATAACACAAAATTATATTTTTTATTAAACGGGCTTGGGTGACGAGGCTCTCTAAGACACTATCCCACCTCCACTGGTTTCTGGCCAGGTCAGACATCACATGCAGTTATGACTGATGGTTTTAAATGCAGATATTATTTACTTGATGTATATGTTTATATGCTTCTGGTTTAGCTTTAGTTTTGTGTCTAACTGTCACTGGAATGGAGAGTTTGTAAATACGTACATATACAAGATATGCGTACTGTATATATTTAGCTTCAAGTGCATCATCGTAAATATACCAGTTAATTCTAATAACCTTGTTCTCTACACACAACTCTCATGGTTGTCAGATTCTGCTTTCCTTCTTCTGCATACTGGTAAAAAAATTAAGCCATTGCAGCTGTTACAGGGGTTCCTGACAATGTTTTCCTGTAATGTTTTCACATCTGTGTTTCATACATGAAATACCTGAAATAATATGTAAGTTGGGAGGTTGTGTAAAACATAAATAGACATAGATTATGATGATTGGCAAAGCCCTTGCAACCCATATTCAATTGAATACATTACAAAGACAATATATTTAATAAAATGGATACACTTTACTGTTTTTTTTTCTTGCAAATATTAACTCATTTGGTATTTGATGCCTGCAAAATGTTCCAAAAGAGTTGAGACAGGGGCAACAAGAGTCTGGAAAAGTTGAGGAATGCTATAAAAACAGCAGTTTGGAACATTTCACACATGATTTTCATGATTGGGTATAAAGGGAGGATCCTCGAAAGGCTCAGTCATTCACAAGCAAGTATGGGGCGAGGTTCACCACTTTGTGAACAATTGCATGCGCAAATAGTCAAACAATTTAAGAACAACATTTCTTATCCCGCAATTGCAAGTAATTTGGGTATTTATCATTAACAGACCATAATATCATCAAAGGATTCACAGAATTTGGAGAAATCTCTGCAAGTAACGGGCAAATCCGAAAAACAACAATGGCCATGACCTTTGATCCTTCAGGCAGCACCGCATTAAAAACTGACATCATTCTGTAACGAATATTACCACATGGGCTCCGGAACACTTCAGAAAACCATTTTCAGTAAACACAGTTTGTCGATCCATCTACAAGTGCAAGTTAAATCTCTACCATGCAATGCAACAGCCATATATGTTACGCCTTGCACTGCTACGCTGTTAGTTTTTTCCTTTGATGTTTATTTTGCCCTACTCTCTAAGCGGTTTGCAACACAGTGGTAAACATATTCTGCAGTCATCAAATTCAAAATGAGTTGATCAGTTTGAACATTAAATATCTTGTCTGTGTAGTGTATTCAACTAAATATGGGTTGAAAAGCATTTGCAAAGCTTGTTTTTTATTGGAACTGGGGTTGTATTTCACAGCAAGACTATGGCATATTTTAAGTAGATTTTATATAATTTAAACACTGTGGGCAAAGTTGCCCTGCCTGTAAAGTGTTATGATTGTCATATGATTGTCATAATAATTGTGCTTGTTATTTAGTTAGTTTGTTTATTTTTTAAATTTATGTCACATCAGCATCAATCGAAACTAGTCTGACACTTTCACAATGGATCAGTTTAGAGAGACCAATTAACCTAATGCATGGCTTTGAAATGTGGGAGGAAACCAGATTACCTGGAGTAAACCCACAAGGACACTGTAAAGACATGTAAAGTCCACACAGATAAAGTCCAAGGTCGGGATCAAGAATGATAATTAATTTCCCATGTTTTATAGATTGCAATATACGTACAATCAAAATATTGGTCACACCTGACTGGATGATATGCTTCTATTATGCCTGTACAGTGATTTATTAATCAGTGAGTTCAATAAAAACACAGTTTCAACCGCTTTTGTTATTAGTTTAGGCAAAATGTGTTTATCTACTGTTTTTTATTGAAATAAGATTATACTTTTATAGTAGACTTTTGACTGATAATGTGTATGACAAGCAAGCAAACAAGAAAAAAACCCAAAACCAAACAAAGCAACACAACACAAAAACAAAGTGTAAATATAACTACAGGAAATTATACAGTTATACAGGAAAAGGCATAGTAATATGATTTATTTTCAAAATATAGACTGGTGAAGTTTTGAAACTGGATGTGCCAAACAAATAATACTGTACTGTACCATAATACTGTAGTAAAGGCGCTCCATGAGAACAGAATGAGTTATGCTTTTTCATCGTGACAGCTCTTGTTCTTAGATGTATCTGCAGGCCATGCTTTGTGAATTGTACTGTGTACTGGCATATAGTCAATGTGCTTGCTTAGCTCCAGTTCAGAACAGGTTGCACTCACATTGTGGAGAGGCGAATGTTTTATTCAAATGCGGCTCACGCTGTTGGGAGTTGTGGGAGAACAGGGATGAAGGTCAGAGCCCTAGCGTTGCTGTGTGTGTCTCTCTCTCTTTCTCTGGCTTGTCAGAGCTGATATCACCTGCTGGCTCACTTCCCAAATGCTCATCAATGTGAGAGGCTGACCTTTTTCAGTCTCATCATGCAGGGTTGGGCTTGGTTCAGGCTCCTAATAGGCCAGTGGCCTCGTTAGCACATGTCACTCACAGTCTGTGTACCCCTGTTATGAAAATCAACCAAAAGTTTGGTCTTAGTTTCAAACAATTAAAAACTGTGCTGGCTTTACTAAATGTATTCATGCGAGTGAAGGCGAATGTGTTTATGACAGGGATGCTGTAAAAAAGGGAACCTAATTTATAGGTAACACATGTGCAAGGTGAGCAGTTGCATGTAATTTCAGACAGCTTGGATGACAGAATCAATGAATGCTCCATCTGTGCAATCCTAAGTGTCTAAATATACCAGCAAGCTAAGTCATGGGTGACTTAACTGATAGAGAAGTAAATAAAAAAAACAAGTAATAAGTAAAATAAGCAAAAATAAGTTTCATAAAAAACCCCTGCCTGTTAATATTTGTTTAACTATCTAATAGGTCTTTATTCTGCATTCAGTGTTCCGGATAGCCAGAAGTTCATTACACCATGTGAATGGCAGTACATAGAAGAGCCTTGGTGTTTGCCATGGTAGGTAAAGCTAAGCCGTACACGTGGTTTAACGGTCTCAAAATAAATTTAGCAAAGTTTGCAACGCGTGACAAAGCATCAGATCTTGTTAAAGGTTCTCTTAGTGCTTTAATGCTCACGATCTCCTAAAGAGGGCAGCATCAGTATATTTCTCACTGCTTATTAGTCTTGGTAGTGAACTCCTGCCTTCTCTCATGGGCTGTGAAATGAACTGCATCCTGAGCTTGTTGTCGCAGCAGGAGATGATCTTTGCAGCAGAAATCACTTAAGGTTAATCCCTGCCGAAACACTGGGGGTGGCTTGTGCAGAGGTTTGTGATATTAGAGGCATTAACTGCCAGGCCCGGTGCCAGAGTATCAGGGCACTGCTGAAGCATGACTGTGAACAACACCCTCCCAAGGGACAGTAGAGTTGATAGGGAGAAACCAATCACCTCTATTATGTTTTAGGTTCTCTAAAATCACACACACACACACACACACACACACACACACACACACACACACACACTTACACACACTATAGCAAACCACCTTCATATAGATCACCACCCAAATAAACATGGTTTGATGCTAAACAAACCGCCAGTTATAGCCTGTTGACTCATTAAATGAATGCATTGGGATGACACAAAGGCAACTAGTGTGCTAGAATGCACAGCAATTGCAACTGGTATAATTCCTGACAACCTGACATTGTTAATGTACTTTGCAGATGTTAAGATCACCTCATCATAGATATTTCTGCATTAATACGACCTAAAACATCATCAGATTTCATACAGAGGACACAGGCTTGGAGACATGTCTTGCAATTTAGAATTAGAATTTGCTTGTATAATTCTGAATTCTGTACACCTAAAAGTGTAAGTCATCTAGGCCCAGATGCAGCAAAACAGCCAAAACCCATGATACTACCCTAACCATTGGTTCATAGATGGGATTGTCTTATGCTGGATTGCAGTGTTTTTCTTTCTCCAGACAAAACAGACTCAGGTCCCTTTCACAAAATGTTTTTCCACTAGGCTTTTGGATTGTCCATATGAGATGTGATTTCCTTGCTGAAGAGCAATTGTTGTGTCTTAGCACAATATTGTTGTTCATTGTTCTCTTGATGGTAGACTTATGAGCATTGCTGTATCCTAGCACACCATTGTTGTTCATTGTTCTCTTGATGGTAGACTTATGAGCATTGCTGTATCCTAGCACACCATTGTTGTTCAGAGTTCATTTGATGATGGACTCATGAGCATTGCTGTATCCTAGCGCACTGTTGTTTCTTCAGTGCTGAAGGTGGACTCGTGAGCAATAACATTAGAGAGTGTTAGAGAAGCTTTACAAGTTGTCTATGGGTTCCTTTGTGACCTTGTGGACTGTTAGACACCTTGCTCTTGGAGTGATCTTAGTTGACTGACTTGAGTAACAATGGTCTTTAAATTCACTGTATACAGTGACTATGGATTAATCACTCCAAACTCTTTACAGATCGTTTTGCAACCTGTTCCAGCCTAACGCGCATTAACAACTTTTTCTGTTTTTCTGTAACATCTTTTTCTGCCCAGCATTTATTTGCATACCATGATACACTTCATCAAACAAGTTTTGAGGATCATACTGTATAAATGGCTATTATTTAAATACAACAGTGTGCCCACTCAAGACTAATTGTCATCCAGTGGTTGGAAACACCTGACTCTAATTTTACCTTCAAATTAACTGCTAATTTTATACTTGAATCAATGGCTCATTATCTTCATAAAATAAATTAATAAGTATAATTTTCGACTCAATTGTTTAACTGGGTCGTTCTTATCTACTTATATGACGTGTGTAAGACTGTGATGATGTTTTAGGTAATATTTGTGTAAGAATATCTACAATTTTATATTGTTTACAAACTTTCAAGCACCACTACATACTACATAACTACAGTACTGTTCATGTGCTGCACCTAGACTCTACTGATAGGCATTTAATAGAGCCTAATGGAACAGGCACTGAAGGCTATCTGATAGAACTCAGCCCACTGTGTTCAGATTCATTCCTGCTCATCTACATTCCTCCCCAGCTGCAGCTTGTCAGGGTAAATAATGACCATTGCACTGTCCCAGCATGTCCACAAACCAATTTATGCACGCACTGTGCTATTAAAGGTTAAGGATTGCTGAGTTGCATGGCTGTCTTTAATAGACATAGGTCAACATTCTGAAGACATAACAAATGGGAACCTTAAAGTTAAACAGTGTGTGAAGTCATAAAAGTAGGACTGTTTAAACAAGCCCAGCAAACTACTACTACTTTCAAGAGCAGCCATTCTGGTTCCGCCTACAGTGTTTCAGTGTTTCAGAAATGAGTTGTGTGTCAGTGTGTCAATAACAGAGCAGTGCATGACAAATATCCTGGGGTGAGAGGACCTGTCAGGTCCTGCCACCATAAAATTGCATTGATCGGTTTTGCCACTCTGCCTAAGCAGATGCTTCTGCTGGCCTAATGCAAGTAAAGAATCTGCACAACCACCCGAAGTGCAAGTACTACTGTCTCAACCACTCTGGATCAAATTAATTCAACCAGGTGTGCCCCCATGTCGTCTGGGCTCAGGTGACACCTGCTACAGTCCTTTAATTAGAGTCAAAACAGCTGTTTCGGGGTAGACCTAGGGGACAAACCCTCCTCTACCTGTGCTCCTACTGGTTGTCATGCTTTGAATCATGACTCACTTAATACCAAAAATGCTTAGCTCTTGCCCATGTCACCAGGGCCACAAAGCCACTGGCTGAGTACAAAGGGCTTAGCACATTAGGAGGTGTGCTATTATACCTCCTTAATAATCAGGGTTACCAAATCCTTCACTTCTGGTACAAAAACTCAAGTTATCACACACTCATGCTAACAAACCTACTGAATTCCAAATCATGAATAATACCACTCCATGAAAAGTTAATGTTATTCTGTGGGCTGTTGTTATTTTGAATTAGCAGAATAATTAGCCTGCTGGCTAGAACTGGAGCTCCATAAATTACTTACTACCCTTCCATTTTTGGCTTAATTAATTCTGAATGTGATTAAAAAACATCATGACGTAAAATGAGATGATTTATTGATCATTTAACACAATAAATGAGCTGATACATCGATCAGTTAACACAATAAATTTAAGGTCTGTTTTGTTAGCGAAAGTGGCTATCAAACTAACTAGCAAGCTAAAGACCAAATATTCTTGCTTCCTGGTTCGTTGCTAATCTGCTGCTAAAGCTGTAGCTACTATAACTTCTGAAATCATCAACCAAAAAATCGCAGTGAGTACCTTGTTGCTACTCCTCAGAGTTTTATGACAGCCGAAATTCTTTGAAGCATAGACTTCACTAATGAGAAACAATATTCCACATCAAGCTGGTTTCAATTTTCGTGAAGCATGGCTAATAGATGAGCTATGCAGGATAGAGCCTTGCCATAAACCAGTTTTCCCACTGTAAATATTTAGCTGGATTGAGATGCAGTCTTTTGATGGACATGCCATTGAGTTAATATGCCTTTCCTGAATAAAGCTTTAACTGTCTTTGAACGTTGGCAAGTTTGCATTATTGTTTTAAAAACACCACCAAATCTATTTTCTATTGAATGAATGAGGCAAGCATCTATGCTTTTAGCGTACACCTGTGCATTTACTGTTGAGGTAATTATTGCCATTTCCTCTGGTCATTTACCTGGTATGCAAACCCATAGCATAAACCATAAATAAGTGGGGGGGATAAGATTGTTATCTTTAGTCATTCGTCTTTATATGTTCCACTAAAACTTCATCAGAAAAATGTTGCAGCATCATCTCCTTGGCCAGTGCATATTTGTGATTCATCACTGAATATTACTTTCATCCAATTAGCAATTCTCTGTGATTGCTTCTCTTCAGACCGCTGTAGCCTTGTTTCTTTTGTTCAGGTGTTAGTGTTTGCTTTTGTTTGGCTTTTCTATAATAAGTAAATGAGGGCTGTAGTCAAGAGTACCTTTGTCAAGTGAGAGAACTAAATAGCCAATACCAAATTAAGAAGAAGTCCAAGTCAGTGCAAACGTCTTAAGGAAGGATATCTGCATGTATTATTAGAATTGTGGAAAAAATTAAACAAACTTAATCAAATCTTCATTTAATAAACTTAACCCTGTTATATGACTGAGCTTTATCCTGGGAAATGGCTTGGATACTGAGTATTCAGGTAACAGGAGCACTGTATTTCTAATGATGTAGTTTAATTTAGTGGCTCAGATACAATATTTTTGTAGTTACTCTCATTCTTCCATTCTCTCTTCCATTCACATGTTCCGTCTTTACCTCATTCTTGGGCAATATGTGTCAAGTGTGTGTGTGTGGCTGTGTAGTAACTATGGAAATAAATATTTCCATTAAGTCATACACAAATATGTGTGTTTGTTTGTTAGTCAGACGAGTTTGTGCGTGGACGTGTAGCATTCCCATCACAGGTTAGATCACAATTAATATTTGTTGCTGTAAAAGCTTGAGTCAAAATAAAACAAAAAAATGTCCTCTGCTATCTCACAGTGATTTTGTTCCTACTTGATTTTATAATTAATGTCTGTGTAAGGTGCAAGTGGAGGAAATCAGTCAGAAACACCATTAAAGGAATAAGCACATATTACTTATCTATAGTAAAGAAGTATTTTGGTATTATAAGATCAGCTTTTTAAATTGAGCTTTCAAACATGTTTGTGTATATTTTCTTCTTTTTTGTGTATATTGTGAGTGTTGGACAAAACACTTTTCTGGAAAACTACAGACCCATAAACAGCTCACCTCCCACCCGCTGTGATAAGAACTATATTTACAGTCATATTATATCTACAATTTCCCTCTGACCGTAATGATAGATGTCCACATCAATTTCTGTTTTTGTTCCGAGAAACTGCACTGATCCTTAGGGGCATGAGGATTTTTTTAATTGACATACATAAATACATAAATAAAAAACTAAACTGTAGTGTGTCTCTAACATGACTACTGATACAAACTACAGTAAAATCTCAAAAGACCACTGTCCGAGACCATGACAAGTTCAAATATCAAGGAGTACAAGGCAAGTCACAGACATAAAAGTCTTCAGCCTGAGACTGGTCTCGAGTACTACATCAGTGGTTAAAATCCCATTTTGTTCAGCCAACCTATTACTGTTCTTTCACAGACTTATGTTTCCATTTATGAACTTCTCATTTTGTTTATACTTTGCAACAAATTTTATATACAGCTGACTGGTGACATCTTTTGTTGCACTCAGTGTTAAATGTCTTTCTTGAAGGGGGTTTATAATTGAAAGTTTGAGTTTCATGAAGCCATAATACCTGGCTATTAAAACAAATTGCTTAGTGGCATTTTTGTGATTTATACTTAGAATTATACTGGATAATTTGGGTAGATAATGTAATTTGTTAAAATTCAATGACCAATGTTACCTAGCATTTGAATAAAAATATTAAATTAATAGTGAAAAACAAACTTTTCCTGCACAGTTGCTGTTAAGCTTTAACATAATTCACTACCCCAAATGTCAGTGGATTTTTAGGGAAAAGCGGTGAAGACAAGCTATGTTTTACCTGCTGATTCAGATTTGAAGAAGAACCAGAATAAATAGCTGATTATGAGTAGACCGTCACAACATGGTGTGATGGGTACTCGGCAGAACAGTGGGGAATATACTCAGAGACCTTGTATGGTCAAAGCTGTCTTCCCAATGTTTCAGTACACATTTAAAAACCACCCACATTTAGAACTAAGGTTGTAGTTTATCATCATTAATTTCCTTAACACCATTTTAGACTTCAGATAGACTTATATATCAGCCCTTCATGTACAGTACAAAGTTTTTATGGAGTCTGTGTACATTCATTATAGACTTAGTTTACTTACATTGCCATGCCAAGTTACTTATTGAGTCTTATTACACTTGACAGTCACCATTTATGTTAACAACTCCTTCTTGGTGTGTTATTTTTACTGTCAATGAACACAAAAAATTAATGGAAGGATGAGATTATTTTGGAAAACTGTACAATTGAAAGGAGGCTCTAGTACCCTGTTAGGATACCTCAAGCCAGGATACTACTGAGATTAGATACTGTTGTGCATGAAGGTATAAATGCCAAAAATGCTTGATTGATGATAAATATGACAACTGGGCAGCCCAAAAAAGCGGAACAATCTGTAGAATAAATTCATAGGAAACCCTTGCTGTATTTGAGCGAGCACTATCCTGCTAAAAATTCTGATTGGAAGCCTTGACATGAGACGCAACAAGGATGCAGGATGTCACTGATCTAAGTGTCACTAGGCGTGACGGATTGTTATATGTAAATTTATGGTTTTATACAGTTATATTCAAAGTTGTGCCTGTGTACTTAGTACTGTGTACTAACTGTAAGTTCACAAAATAGTTATTACTACTAAGACAGTCACTACCAAAACATCTGATAAAATCTTTACCGAAAAAAAACATTCTTTACCTTGTCTATATATCTGAACCTTGTATATTATATATAATTATAAATATGAACGGTTTTTGGAAAACATTCATACATGTTACAAAATGAAATTTCTAGGTATTACCAATTTAATTAAATTGTTCATATATAGTGTACATTTTGCTCACTACCTAGAAATGTGGGCCAAACCACCACTTGCAATGTAACAGCAATGACATTACAAAAGTATGTAAAATACAGACAAAAAATAGGAAAAAACAGACAAGGAGTAGACATGCAAATATAGAATCCATCCATCGTTTACCCTAAACACTGGTCCCAGGAAATGACAAATTACAGCCAATTCATCTACATGCAAGTTTTTAGAAAGTGAAAGGAACTCAAAGTACCATGAACAGAATTTGCCAAACCTCACACAGACAATAACTGGAGCTCAAGATTACACTCTGAGAACAAACCCGGACTTAAGTTATAATTTACTAAGCAGAAGGCATTAACAGTATGCATCAGTGTCCAGTAGAGGGCAGTGGATAGGGTACCATCTTAAACCTGCATTACAAACAAAAGCAAGACATAATATAAGCAAAGAAGCCAATAAATCCCTTCACATCCCATAGTGCTCATATTTAAGTTAACACTCATTTCACCACCATTTGGACTATAACAAATGCATGCATATTTTTGTATGCAAGTCTTTATGAAGGAAAAAGAGGAATGCATACAGGCCATATACTACTACTGGTGCAGAATAGCTAATAAAATTAAATACGCAAAAAACCCACAATCATTTTCGGTTTCATTTCATGTTGAAAGTATTTTTGAATGTTTTGAGATTTTATTCCACAGAGATAAATCAGACTACTTACTCATATTGAGAGGTATTTATTCGGGTTTACTTTTCTGATAAACATATAAATGAATTTAGTGATTTTGCAATTAGTTTTTATAAATGTTTCATCTTTTGCCTATGGCCTCACTTATTCCTCAGTGGTGTTCCTAAATATTAGTTCTTTTGTAATCATGTTCAATAGGCTTTAGTTTATAACTTACATAACAGAGGCAACTCCCACACGAAGGACTCAGTTTCTATTCTATACCTGGTGCATGGACTGCAAAAAAATGCTTAGGGCTGTTTGAGAATAAACAAAACCTTTCAGGTGTGTGGGCAGGTGACCTTGGGATGCCTGCCCATTTTCCAACTGGGTCAACAGTCACCTTGACTCAAGGGGAGATGCACATTATTCTTTCCAGCAAAACAGTATAAGCGCATGATGTGCATGGCCCCAGTCTTCAGGCTGCAAGTGTGTGGGCAGGGTGCATGTTTGTGTGCAGCAGGAGTGAAAGACTGATAATTCGTTTGACACCTGTGACTCGCTGTGTGTCGAGCCTCCGCCAGCTGCCAGGTCACATCAGGGACATGTGAGGAGGATGTTCTGTGGCAGAACAACCAAGTTTTTTACAGGTTACAACACTATAGGTCACAAATTGTTCCTCTATATTCTCAAAATCTTGTCCTTCTAAACATCCTCTGGTAATGTAGAGTGTAATGTAGAGGGATATTTTAAAACGAACAAGAAGCACTTAAAAAATAAGTATTTGATTCCATTTCATTAAACACTCATTAGCAAGCAAATGAAAAGCCAAAAAAAGTTGTTTGATTACGCACATGGATTGAGCAGCAAGCGATATATTCATGGGGTAAACAGAAACATGTCAAACTGGACGAGAGTGCCACACGTTTACTGTTCAGTAGGGTGTATGGTCACCCAAGACTGCCAAAACACCCTGACAGCATTGTCCAGCAGTTATTATTGTGGGATCCTCTTTGTATTCATTGTTTGTGAGCAGTGTAGTTTATAATAAATATACAAGGTAAAGTAAAACACAGTGTTAAGACCATAATGCAATAAAAGGGATTCTAATCAGGGTATTTCCCAAGTGACATTTGGGGTGACAGTCCAGCAGACTTACTCAAAGGCAAACTACTTAAATATATTTCTAACACTGATACAAAGGTCAGAAAACTTAAAAATATATTTTTAATATGACTAATATATACTGGATTTAATTTATCAAAAAAAAAAATGCTTGTTCAAATCTATAGTAGTCCTTTAACCATCCATTGTTAACAATTGTTAAGTGAGTGCTCCATAGTCTAGTTTACATATTAACTGCTGTAGGCACCATATTAAAAAGTATTTTACATGTTCTTTGATAATAATTCTTATATTATTTGTTGTGGTAGTAGGGCCAGACCTCATAGCACTCTGGGTACTGTGCTTTCCTCTCACATTATAAAAACATGCATTTGGTCAATTCACTTAGGAATAGGATAATTTACAGTGTCCCAGTGTTAGTGATATATTGTGTTATCAGTCATTAGATAGCATTCCCATAATAGTAATAAAGCAACATTCAACACATACTGCTCACAAAAATTAGAGAAAACAAATGAAATATTCCCTAATTTTTGCAAGCAGTGTACTTACTGGCCATTTTGGCAATGAGGAGTTCTGGAATGGCTGCTAATGTGGACCAAAACATTTTTGCACATTTATAATGCAGTGCCTTGATTCCTGGTCCCAACTCTATGCATGTGAATGCTGCATGTTCTCCTCATGTCCACATCGGTTTTCCCTGAGCTCCCAGGTTTCCTCCCACAATCAAAATGCATATATTAAAATATAAAGATGTGCATTAAGTGAGTTGATCACTCTGACGTGACCCAGTGTGAGTGCCCAGCCATTGTGATGTTCCCAATGCCCACATTCTACGGTTACAGTGGGAAGGGCATCTGGTGTAAAACCTGTTTATGATTATGATGAATAGTCCCTTTTATGTCTTACAGGCTTTTGTCAAAACCCATTAATTCCCCCAAGTATTTCCAGCTTTTTAAGATATCTGCCTTCAAGTAACAAGAAAAAATATTTGAAAATTATTTTAATAATTGAAAAATTAAAATGACAAGGTTGGAAAATTGACCAGCTCTCTGATTTAATACTTTGTAGAGCCACTTTTAGAGCATTAACTACAGCCAATTATCTGGCTGGATATGTCTCTTCCAGCTTTTTATATCTAGTTTCAGGAATATTTGCCCCTTCTTCCTTGTAGAATTATTTAAATTTGGTTAATCTTCAGGGTAAGTGCCAAAAAATATACTCTTGAAGTCTACCAATCGGATTTATACCACTCAACATTCTTTGTTCTTTTTATACTGCGTTGTGTTTAGAGATATTTAAGGTCATGTGGCATTTTTTCTTGCCGTACATATAGGCCAGCTTTGTGTGAAGCTTAACAGATTGTTTAAACATACCAATCTAAGCCATAAAGACTTAGTTGGTGCTGTTGGTACTTGCCAATTGGTAGTTTTCAGCTTTCTAGTCTCCTGGCTCAGTCATCCAGATATTACATACATTTTCTCATTATTATACCACAAAGTATCTTTAGGAAGTTCATTATTAAAAAAACAACTAACTAATATGTGTTTACATTACTGGTATAAAAACAGTATTTGCTACAAATGAATGAAATAATTTAAATATACTACTAATAAAATCAAACACTATACACATTTATGCTTACAAATGATTTAGGTAACTTCATAGTTGGAGGCTGCAACACTGTACAGTAAACCACAATGTGTACATGCATAAACATAACAAATACTGCATGTAATCATTTGTGAACTGATAAAGCTGTATTAACTGTATTGGAACTATTTGTATATAAACTTACTGCAAGTCTTGTATTTGTATGACTTTTTTTTCAGCATATCTCTGATAATTATATTCCAGTGAAGTAGATGGTACTACTTTCAGGAGCTTTGTCGTGTGGCCCTGGACTTCTTCAGGCAATTAATCATCCTTCTGTATGGACTGGGTGGGCAAAATTGGACATTTCTCCATGGAGGCTTATAAGTTCCATTGTGTTATAAGACTTATGCTCATGCTCAATAGTGAACTGGGAAAGTCCTAGATGAAGGTGAGGAAACATAATTGAACTGGATGAAGGACAGCAGTACCATATAAGCTTCTTATGCTTCCTCTAACTCTAAGCTCCAACATAGAATTATTTTTACCTTTACACCCTACTGTAACAGAAAATTGAGATGAGTGCTGACCTGTGAGACTTTGGGATTGTTTAGTCATCTTATTAGTTGATATTAGTGAAGCATACAGTTTTACTTGAACAGAGGGATGCTTTGCTTTTAATGCTTTTAATCTGTTTATTATACTGTAACAATCATTCCTCAAATATGGTGCGGATCTTTAATATGTGACTACATTTATTTGTTGTATTTGTGCAAATTATTATCTTTTTGAATCAGGTCTCCCCTTGTACAAAATATGCACACAAATTATCTGGTATGCCCCCCCCCAAATTATAACTTACCTAAAGTCATCTGGCTAATAAACTGATTAATTTAAGACTTGTTGAATGACTTTTTTGCTATAAAAACACAATCTGTAGTATAAAATAGTTCTAATTTAATAAAAGTTTCTAATTGAATATGCTTGCTGTTATATAATACTTTTTCACTGGAGAAAAATACATTCCATATGTACACAGAAGTCACATGTACTCACATTTTCAACCTTTTTCAAAAAAAGGCTCTATAGCCTGTTCATGAGTATGGCTGTAGTCCAGAGCACACACGTAACTGATTATACTGCAAATATCTATGTAATGGTGAACTGCTAAACAACAGAAATGCTCGTATAACACAAACACAGAATGCCATGTATAGCAAATATAATAATGTATTTAATATATATATATATATATATATATATATATATATATATATATATGGTT
>JAUZST010003985.1:0-16684 GCA_034779995.1 Parotocinclus haroldoi
AACATAACATAACATAACATAACATAACATAACATAACATAACATAACATAACATAACATAACATAACATAACAACAGGTACTGTATTGTTAATTATTAATCTGACTGTTCTAGACCCAGCACTGAAACATCTACGGACTTGAAGGACTTGAAAGAATCTATTTCTACAAAACGGCAGAGGTTATTTCATTAGTTAGAGGCAGTAAAATAGTTATTGTCTCCTACATTGTTAAGCTCAGTAACATACTTGAGAGGAGTATCACTGATCATTATAACACAAATAATACAAAGCATTCAATTTGTCTATTTTCTGCTTGCTAGAAAAACAGGTTTATCTGCCTCCCTCCAAATAAAATGGGTGGACACACAGATCAGGTAACTAGAGCATTTTAGGACATCTTTCTATAGAGATTGTTCACAGCATAGGAGTTGCTCACATGAGCACAGCCTTGCAAATGGAGCCACGCTGTATTTTTATAGTGCTTGGATTTCTTATTGGACTTGCTGAGGCCCAAAACATAACAAGGTATTGAAACATTTGTTTCAATTTTTAAAGTGCCAATGTGCTAAACATTTATAAAGATCAATTAAAAAACAGAAGCACATGAAGAAGGAGTAGCAGAAGTTATTTGTTGATTTGTTGTCCTCTTTGACGCTGTCTAAAATAATTATGTAACATAATAGCTCTACAACAACATCTTAACCTGGTATGTTAAAGTATATTTCTATTTTTGACAATATATTTTTTTTTACTTGTTCTGTATTTCACAGCTCGTCTTATCTGATCGCAGCCTCCAGAGTGATACGAGCTGATATTCCGTTTACAATATCTGTCACCATTCTTAAGGAATCGTCCGTTTTAGTAGTCTCTGAGATTTTCCAGGCAAACACCAGCTTGTCCCGAGCCCAGAGCACTATTGGTGGAGGTAAAGCACTTTTCTAAAGGTCGAGTAATAATTAGTTTTAGCATCTATTCTGATGTAATTTTTTTGCATTTTGTTTCAAGGATCCACTGGACTGCAAATCCTTCCTGCTGTGAGTAGAATACATTTTTCTAAATGTCTGGTGAAACTTTCATGAGAACGTTTTACCTTATCCATAGCAACTTACAATTCATACAGTCTTTCAGTTCAAGTAATTGTAGGTTAATTGCCTTGCTCAGGGACCCAACTGTGGCAGAGGTGGGATATGAACCCTGGAATTTCTAGTTCATAGTCCTGTACCTTAACCAATCACCGCAGTCAACAGAAATACAGTTAAACAATTTAGATGTAGGTCTACATATCTTGGTGACCTGAGGCTTTTGTACAGCACTGTATGAGTACTGATGCACACTAGTTTATAGACTCTTACTTTAAGGACTATTCTGAAATGGTAAATACAGAGAATATTTTACTCGATAGACAGAGGCATTTTAAAGACAAGTTAATAAGGCTGTAATTAAATATGTAACCTCTGCCAAGTATATTTGACCAACTTCTGGTTTACCTTGTCCTTTACAATGCGGGTTTGCAATTAAAAAACAGTTCTGCTGTCATTTCATATAATGCATGTGGTTGTGCAACAAAGTAAGGTCAGAGCTTTATTGTCAAATTGTTTTTTTATGAGTACTGATGCACTCTGTGTTATAGACTCTTACTTTAAATACTATTCTAAAATAGCAGAGTATGTTTTAATTGATTTAATTTTAATCGAAGTAAATAGCATTTTAATAGAAGCCAGGCTGCAATGAAATATGTAACATCTGACTAAATGCTTGATGTGCTCTGTTTTAAACACAATCGTACAGGGTTAAACAGGCACTTTGCATGATGCAAATGTTTAACCTCAGAGCTGTTACAAAAAAGAAACACAAGTTCAAAACACGTTTGAGTGAAAACTGCTATAGCTGATATGCCAAATACCCTTATGGGGGCACTGTGTACAAAATGAGCTCTATTATTGTGTAACCTTTGTTATAACGTCTTTAAAGCTGTAACGAGATACAATGCAAAGTTGACCGAGATATAATGAAGGTATGGGTGTTTGGGTGTGTACACTGTAAGTGTGAGCAGCTTCTACAGTTTTGATCAGTCCACGGGTCTCGTGCGCACAGGATGAGTGCTTTATAAGTGTACCAGTGGATGATCAGGAGGCTAGAAATGGAGAGAAATACAGACGAAGGAAATTACAAAAAACAATGGGATCATTATAAAATCATTACTGTTAATCAATAGGAAATAAAGGAAATAAACCAACAAATGGAGGTTGAGCTCTTATCAGGTTCCACAAACACAAAGTAAAAAAATGACTCTATGCATTTATGTATATTTCAATTCATTACTGGCCTCTTCCGGCATCATTCAGCTGAGGCGAAATTGGTGGGTGCACAAGTCAATGCCAAACAAGAAATGAAAGGCATGATATAAGCAGGAAAAATCAGTTAATGAAAAGACAAACAAAAGTACACAAAAAGTACTTAAAATAGGGGAAAATATAGCTAATCAGGAAAATCAAAATAGTGCGTCTAGGAGAGTGTCACTGTCACTGGATATCAGGATGTATTGCATTTTCCAGTTACTTACTGTAAACACTCTTGGTGCTACAGACATTTCATAGATGCATAGTGTCTACAAAGCGCTAATTTGAAATGCATGTGATATGCAGTACTTACAGCATACCTAATATTTTGTCTCTCTCTGCAGATCTCTGAGAATAAAATATCATCACTGTACCCTTTAGAGCTCATTGTACAGGGCTACATTGGGAACTCTAATGTGTTCTCTAATTCCACCTCCCTGAAGTACAGCTTTAAGAGTGTGTCGATTCTGCTTCAGACAGACAAACCCAGATACAAACCAGGGCAAAGTGTGAAGATTCGAGCTTTGATCATAAATCCAGAGGGCAAACCTCGTAGCAAACCGATAAACATCACTATACTGGTAAGTGCCACAATATCACAGATGGTCATAAATGGCAAATATTAATACTAC
Organism: Parotocinclus haroldoi; assembly: GCA_034779995.1. Lineage (NCBI taxonomy): Eukaryota > Metazoa > Chordata > Actinopteri > Siluriformes > Loricariidae > Parotocinclus > Parotocinclus haroldoi. The sequence continues at coordinate 2,973 of JAUZST010003985.1, forward strand.
TGCACTTTTTCATAAAGATGGCATAACCTGTACATAACCTGTATTGCAGTCATATTTTAAAAAATCATGGACAGTGCTATAGTCAGTTGAGACAAATTTCAGGACAAGTCGTTTGTGATGGTGCCATAGATTTCCATGAATATGTCAGAACCACTTATGTACCGAAAGTGAGAAAACCTTGAACTACAGAAATGTGAGCTATTATGCCACCAGTTATTACGACGGTGACACACTAGGTCTATTTGTGCACTACACACCAACACTCAAGACATCAGGACATCTGAGATTTGAAACATATTGGGGCGGTGAAACTAGGAACTGATGGAACCTGTAATTCAGCTCTGGAACAACATCATTAAACAGAACCACACCTTGTTAGAGTTTGTGTTTGAACTGGTATGGCTCAGTGTTTGCAGTGTTTCGTGTATGGGTTCCTAGGGTGTTGTCCTGACGTCGGCTCCATCCAGATATCTTCAGAGCTTTCTTTTTTCAAGGGGGCTGGGTTTGTGGTGCACTAGAGCAGACCATGGATTCCCCCATTGTGACAGACAGATACCAAGAAAATGACCTGTGAGAGTTATAATGCAATGTTTCAACTACATTCTGAGTTTTGTTTTCTGCCTTGTTTTTAATTTCATCAGACTTTGGAGATGATTTGGAATACCAGTAGTGAGCCAGTGTTAATTGTCCATAATCAATGCATGACGTCACAGTCATGTTCTGACATCTAGTGAAAGTCTTTTCAGAAGAGGGCAAAACAGGGCAAGGAGGGCTCTCATGTACTCATTTGTTTTTTGCAAACATTTTGGCTATAATGTGTGATGTGAGTATGTTTTCTGTCTCAGGATCCAGAGGACAATAAGATTCATCAGTGGCTGAATGTGAACACAACTCTTGGAGTGACAGCTAAAGAATTCCAGCTCTCCCAGAAACCTCATCTTGGGTTTTGGAGAATTGTTGCTCAAGTCAATGTGAGATTTTAATCAATTCAATCAAAGAATTATGCAAAAGCTCTGAGCACCCCGGTCCAAAATATGTTGTGTATTTTGCAAATGAAAAAGAAAATCAGAAATGCAGACAGCTGTAGAAAGGTCTACAAATTTCCAGCACCACTATAAGCCTTGTAGGGCTAGTGCAACACTAAATACATAGAGGTTGGTCCCTAAACATCTAGGCTGATTATTATGAGCCAAGGCTCACTAGAAAATAGTGTAGTGAAGAAAATAGTGTTTTTTTTTAAAATAAATTTTTCCTATGTCAGTGATGTACTGGTTTGCATTAGATTCAAATTATGTGCCATGCAGCAGGCTCAAACTATGCATCTTCAAACATTCATTCAGCATGACCTGATTTCTCTCTTTCAGCAAGTCTACCAGGAAACAGTGTTCAATGTCAGTCATTATGGTATGTTACAATACTGACTTCAAAATGCATACTTAATGAAAATGCACACTGCACATAATGAACATCTCAGTGCTCATTTTGGGATGTTTTGTGTGTATCTGCAGTGCTTCCCAAATTCGAGGTTCTGTTGGATGCTCCTGAAGTTCTGTACTTTAAAGATCTGCTGAATTATACAGTTACAGCACAGTGAGTTTATCCTTGCTTTATGTAATTCCAAACTTTTCACTGCAAATTCCGTCTTGGGAAATTCATGTGCTCCTCAATTTATGTTCTGACAATAACAAATAAAATAAAAATTAAATATTCAACAGAAATAAAACAACATGCATAGCAGTTATTGAATAGTGTGTGTCTATTTTCAGCTCCTTGATAATTTATGTGGATAGTTAAATACAAACATAAAGAATATAATAATAAAGAATATAAACAAAGAATAGAATAAAAATATAAGGATAAAGAATATAAACTGATGCCAAATACAATAACTGTGTAATGCCTTTGATATCCACACGACACACTTGAGAACAGGCATGAATGGTTTTATGCTGATTAAGTATTTCCTTCTATCCTCCTACCCAACGTCTCAACATGTTTGCTTTCTTACAGATACCTTCATGGAAAACCAGTTGCTGGAAAAATTACTGTGTCATATTTTTATAGATGGTACGCCTCAGAAACATTTTATGAAGATTCGAAAATGGTAGGAATTTGCATTATTAGCCTACTTTTATCCTAAATATTAATTCTGTAAAATAAATAATAAATCTTATGTCTGTCTTATAGATCAATGGAAAAGCAGAATTAAGCTTAAATGTTTCTGACATTTATATGTATCCAGAGAATTGGTTTGGGTACTACAGTGAATTCTTGTATTATGACTATATCAATATTCAAGTGCAAGTTACAGAACTTCTGACTGGTAAATATTATTATACCTCCTGGCAAATCATAGTATTCTTTTTTATATCATTCATTCATTCTGTATTCATTTTGTCATTTGTCATTTAACATTGGCTTAATGTCAAGGTTTTTAGGCATATATATATATATATATATATATTTATTTTATTTTATTTTTTTCTAGGTGCAACCTACAGCAGCAGTGCGCAGGTTTCCATTGTAATGCAGAGATATAAACTGGAGTTTCACGAATATCCATCCACCCTAAAGCCATCTCTGAACTTTTCTGCCCAGGTTAATGTTTCATGAAATCAACAGAAATATCGCTATCTCAGTGAACATTTTCCATACACAAAGATCAGTGGTGGCTGGTGCTAAGAAAATGAGGAGGGCTTAAAGAAGCTGCAAAAAGAAAGGCTAAACACAAGGCAATAGGGAAACAAAAACAAGGCATGATGTACATATATCACATCGTTATATCTATTTGCCATGACAAGCGTGAACCCTTTCTAAAAATGTTTTTGTTAAGGATAGAACTAGATTTTCCTTTATTTTGAAAATAAATCTTACAGAAACATACAGTAAACTTAATTCCTGCAGCCTCCTAGTCAGTTATAGAACCTGTTGTAGTCCAGTCAGAGAAGAGAAAAACAATTGAATCAATACCTAATAGGCTCCGAATAAAAGTAGGCATGTCCGAGGCGCAGCCAGTGAAAGGGCAGCCCCAAGTCACATGCTTGTCAAAAGTTTAAGGGCCTGCATAGATACTGTAAAAAGTACTGTTTTTTAAATTTGAAGTAAGTGCTATCATAACTATCATGCACACATTATGACTAAATCATATTATTATTTTGCAATATATAATAACTAATCTTCAACATGTTTGTATTACTTATTATATATTACTATATTTAACATGATGAGAGCCATATATGGACAAGCCACCACCGATAGTGATTACCATAGATAATTAATCCTACACATATAACCTTAATTACTCAGAAAGCTGCTGTTTCTGTTAAAACAAAAAACAGTTGTACTCGTGGGGATCAGCAATATGTCCCCACAAGATAAAAAGCCCAGGTCTTTCTGTCTTTGTGGGGACATTTTTTCCATAATGCACTATAAACACACACACACACACACACACACACACACACCTTAGTCTGTGGTAGTGCAAACAGATCAGGATTACCATATAAAGATAAGCATTTTACATGTTTTTATTGTATTTTCTGTTCATCACTGTGTTGCAGTTAAGAATCTTTACCTACAACAATCGACCTCTCACTACAGAGGAGCAGAATTACAATGTGACTCTGACTGTGAATCAAGAGACTCAATGGAATTTGAGATGGAATGACATGGCCAGGCCTGAAACCAATGACACCTACTCGATGGACTTTGTGATGTCGACTTACCCTTATGGCCCTTATGGAAATATTCCAGTCAAGACATTACAACTGCCAGTTCCTGCTGATGGCATCATACCCTTCCAGTTTGAGCTCTCTCAGGATGTGTCTACATTAATAGTAGAGGTAAAGATTCCATAATTTGGAGGTAGTATTTTGTAGTCTGCTGACGACTTAACGTTTTAGTTTAAAATTTCCTATACACAGAATACAGCATGCTTTTTAAAACATGGGCATTCAACTATTATTCAAATGTTTTTATTCATTTATTTTTCAAATTGTAACCCCACCTTTCCTGGTCTGGGTCTCTGTGAGTCTGAAGCCTATTTCTGAGGGCAGGTGTAAGTGGGCGCTAGATAGGATATCAGTGTTAGAAAATCTAATTATTAGACAATTTAATATTAAAATATATAATGTTGAGGTCATAAAGATAATTCAGAGAATTTGAGTGTAATGCTCTCTAAGCACATGCTTTATAAGTTCTCATGGAACTGTACTTGAACTTGCAATGAATACAATATAAAATCCTTCACAGAACCAATCTTACACCCCACATACTGTATTATATAAGATCATTTACATATCTTCTGACATATATATATATATATATATATATATATATATATATATATTCAGAGATTTTGGTCAGAAGTCATGAGGACCCATTATGCAATTATGCTTTGCTTGGCGACCTTTCTGATATCTGATTGCAAACCATGTTCATGTTTTCCCATTAATATTACCATCCATCCATTATCTTCAGCTTAATCCACACAAGGTTGCAGACCATCTGGTGCCCACCCGGCATCTCTGGGTGCAGGATCAACCCTAGACGGGGTGCCAATACATTGTAGGGCACACACAGTCATGCACACAGTTACACACTAAAGGACACCAATTAACCTACCACTCATGTCTTTGGACTGTGGGTGGAAACCGAGTAAAACCACACAGACATGAGGAGGACATGCAGACTCCACACAGATGAGACCCAGGTCGCTTCATCTTGGGATTAAACCCAGTACCTTGTTGCTACCCACCAAGCCACTGTACTACCCCATTAATATTACCAACCAATGCAAAGTCACACTACTTATCTGGAAAGGCAGAAAGACTCATGCATCAAATACCTAACTATTTAACTGTGCATTATAGCCTCTGCCACTGATTGTGCAGGTATACTTTGAAAGATGAGAGAGATCTGTAATTCTCATCACAGGTACACTTTACCTATGAGAGACAAAATGAGAAAACAAAATCCAGGAAATCACATTGTAGGATTTTTAAATAAGTTATTTGTAAATTATGGTGGAAAATAAGTATTTGGTCAATAACAAAAGTTAAACTCAATACTTTGTAACATAACCTTTGTTGGCAATGACAGAGATCAAACGATTCCTGTAAGTCTACACCAGGTTTGTACACACTCTAGCTGGTATTTTGGCCCATTCCTCCATGCAGATCTCCTCTAGAGCAGTGATTTTTGGGGCCCATATCAGAAGCTGTCTTGATATCCAATTAAAATTATTTTTGATTGTATGATGTTGAGGGTGGCTTGTGGGTAGCACCACTGCCTCACAGCAAGAAGGTCCCGGGTTTAATCCCAGGGTTGAGCGGCCTGGGTCCTTTCTGTGTGGAGTCTGCATGTCCTCCCCCTTTCTGCGTGGGTTTACTCCGGGTACTCTGGTTTCCTCCCACAGACCAAAGACATGGATGTTAATTGGTGTTTCTAAAGTGGTACTTAGTGTGTGACTGAGTTCGTGTGTGTCTGCGCCCTACGATGGATTGGCTCTCCATTTAAGGTTGTTTCTGCCCTTGTGTCCAGAGTTGCTGGCTGGCCCGCGACGCCATGTGGATTAAACGGGAGATATTGAATGAATGTATGATGTTGCTTCATGCTGCCATCTGGTGTTTTTCTAGGCCCAGTACAAAGACAGGCGCACAAGCTTATATCTGAGCAGAGATTATTCATCTAGTAGTACATCTTACATTCAGCTGAGAAGAACTAGTTCTCCACAGGCAAGTTTCATTATGATTACACACATTATTGTGTGTGTACTTCATATTCATGAGAATACAGATACAGAATTACTGTGCTCATTTTGTTGTCTTTGTAGGTTGGACAATCTCTTCATATGACTGTGGAGAGTAATTTTCCCCTATCCAGATTTCAATATATGGTAAGTATAATGGGGTATTTGGGGACCATGGAAGGTCCCCGGAAAATGCGAACTTTCTTCATAACTGTGAATCTTTATATATAAATGAGACAAATATTACAAGTTCATATATAAAGTGAAGGGGAACCGCATGCTTCTTTAACACTGTTCTTAGACATCCAGTATGAGATTAGATCTAAAGTTGTTATAAATTAAATTACTGGAACTCTACATGTAACAGCCGATTCAAATGAGGGTGATTAGACTGCAAACTGACCCAAGAAAAAATAGAATGTGAAATTTCATAGTAAAACTGTAAATTGCTTGACAGTTTTAATGTGAACTTTCACAGTTTGACTATGAATTGTTTATGGTAATTTGGCCACTTCATGGTTCCACTGTCAAAATCCATAGTACAATTTACAATAGTAAACCTGGCTGAGTATGAACTGACCATAAATTATTTCACAGTTCTACTATGGATTTTGATACTGTCAAACTTCACAGTACTTTTTTTCCTGGGGAGATCCGACGTCCTGTTCCGTGCTGAGCCAGAATATAATCAGTCATTTGTCTAGTGGTCAAAATGGATGAAGACCTGGTGTAACAGTAAATATGAGTCTATATTGTAAATATATAGCATTTGTTCTCATACTGTAGCAATACACATTACAATTCACATGCTCCTATATTTAACACATTTAGGAGATACCAGAATTCAGAGCACCATAAAGCTTAATAACAACTAGGTTCCCAACAGTTAGATTTTTGCAGAGTCAGGATTTGCAATCCACAACACTAAGCTACATTACTATTTTTATTTGGCATCTGTTGTTAACTATGCTTGCATGTTTTTGTGTAAAGGTACTATCACGTGGCCAGATGGTCTCTGTTGGAACTTTGACTTCATCTTCCTTCTCTCTCTCTCCTGATGTGTCATGGGCTCCTTTGGCCAGAATCCTTGTGTACTGTGTTCGTCCTGATGGAGAGATCGTCAACAATTTTCTGGACGTTTCCTTCACACAAGTCCTGCAAAATAATGTAAATACAGCACTGTGATACAGTTCTCACACCAATGATGATTAATTTTATTTAGCAAATGAGTAAAGTGCCTAAAGAAACTTCTAATTTTATGTCAAAATTACAAGTTTTTAAAATTTTAAATTCTAAATAATCATAAAAAATTAATTAATAAGAAGTCTAGTTAAGATATGTCATCAAGTACAACCAATCACCTTCCAGGTAACACATCAGGCTAAGTTGTCCCCCTTTGATATCCATATTCGTTTTAATTACTTAAGAATAAAATGGAATGCTCTTTGAGGATCACATTAAAAATATGGTGACAAATCCAACATGGGCGACAAAAGGGTTTCCTGGATGAAGGTGTGGGAACCTGAGACTTTAACCCGAGGCTTATCTCTTTAGAATATGATTAAGAAGTGGAAACTGCATGGCAATACCAGCAGCTCGCCCAAATTGGTCTGTCCCAACTGGCTGGACAAGCTAGACTAGCAACAGGTCCTTATGAAAGGTACAGCAAGTCTGGAGAATCAGCATGCCTAAATGACCAACTCCACAGCTGATTCCAATGAGGGTGATAACTCTGAGATCCTAACTTAAAGCATTCACTGAGCCAGAATATGTTGCAAGACTTTGATGCCCTCTAGTGGTCAGATACGATCATGATCGTGCCAGGCGTGATTTCAGTGATATTGGGTTTTGATTACTGGCATTGTCTGTTAAAGGAAAATATAAGCTTGATACAAACCTGCCTTATATGGCAGGATCGCAAAAGACAAGTCTCTACTAAAAAGCGTCTCATTTGCACAACATGGAATATTATAATGCTTATGTGGCACAAACATAAATTTTTTACCTGGAATCCTTGGCACAAAATCAAATAGAGCACACTGCTCAAAATTGAACTGTAAAGCAACTTGCTGTGGGGTGTTTTCTGTAGGAGGGACTGGGTAACTGGTCAGGACTGCATGGAAAATGGATGCTACCAAGTACACCCCAATTCTTGAGGAAAACATTTGGCCTTGTGCTAGAGATCTGAGCTCTAACATAATACTGAGACAAATCTGTGGATGGACTTGAAGAAAGTGGTACACTGCCTCTAACCATAAAATTTGGCTTCACTTAAACTATTTTGAAAGGAAGAAAAAGCAAATATTATCCAGTCTTTTCCAACTCTGTTATTCTAGTTTAAAATTTTCTATTAATTTTCAGAACATTTGCCCACTTTTTCTATGAACTTGTTATTAAGGCTGTAAAGCAAAACATTTAAATAAAGCTGGGAAATACAGTACTGTGCAAATCTTAGGTTTATTGGACTTTTAACACTTTTAACACGGTTGTAGGAGCATCGGGCTGATTCAGGATGCCAAGTTGACCCTATGACAGTGTAACTAAGCTTCATCAGCAATGGTCTTTTTGGAAGGGTAGCAGAAGGAGAACATGGTGAAAAGGCTAAGATATGCTAAAGTTCACAAACACTGGAATGAAGTGGAATCAATGGGAAATTGTATTATTGAGTGGCAAATAAATGTTTGACATTTTTGGGTAATGTCATTGACAATATGTCATACAATACGGTCGTTATACCATTGCTAAAACAACAGATCTACAAAAAATGGTCACCTAAGGCTTTTACACCACTTCGTATATTGTTAACAGATTCTGATTTCAGTTTATAAGTGGGTTTTCAAAGTGGTATGATTTTTTAAATAGTCACTCTACATACAGAACACACTGATTTCTTAAAGTGTGAAGTAAACTACACTAGGCTAGCCATTTTGGTACTAACTGATGGGCCTGAATTTACAGGTTTCTCTCAGCTGGAATAAAGATCAGACAAAGCCAGGAGAAAGCGTATCTCTGTCAGTCTCTGTAACTGAACCTAAATCTCTGGTGGGAATCCTGGTGGTGGACAAAGCAAACCAAGAACCAGATCTGATCACTGATATCACAGAGAAGAGGGTAACCATTTTATACACACAGTGTGTTTACCCTACAATACACGCATGATACTTCATACTTGGCAATGATGAGTAGAATCTCTTTAGAATCTTTGTTTAGACTTGCCATGATTTATTTCCTCTCATGAATATGCCAGGAAGTTCTCAGTGTCAGTGTTTGGTTTCTCTATTGTGTTCTTCCATTCACTGTCTGTTAATATGCACTGCACAATGGCTCTTGTAATTGAATGCTTGTCACCCACCCACATATCAGTTTAGTCCTTAAAAGAATAAGCATTTTTCATTTCATTCAATTCATGACACCTGGTGACAGCCTTTCTCACCACATTTGTATAGGTCTTTATCTATTCCTTATCTTAATGTGTCTTTGAGAGCTTTTATGTTCTAACTACTTGTATTAAAGTGTACAGAACTGACTTGATAAGATGGAAAAAGCAATCAAAGTTGTTTCTTTTACAGGTGATACAAGAGCTGTCTCAGTACTCTCCAGATAAAATGTTCAGGGCAGGAAGTGGAAGTAACCCCTACAGTGTATTCATGGTAGCATGATGGCATTATTTCTTATTGTGGTTCAAGTGTTTTTCTAGCTTATTAGACCGCTGTGGCACCCGAGCGCCCAGTTCATGTCTTCAGTCTTTTAAGCCATGAAACTAAAACGGTAGGCTTCCAAAACCTTCAGATCTCATGGTATTTGGGGTGATGGTAAAATATTTAACACTAAAATATCTATAATATACAAAAGTCACTCACGTATTGTTCAGTAAAAACAACAGACTGGAATTCTATTCACTATACAACAAGATGGACTTTTGGAGTCATATATATGGTTGGATCTGTATTTTACTTCAAGTAAACTTCAAACTAATTTAAGTTAGCCTAACTAGTCAACTTCTAGGGAGAGAACTTCTAGTTCTGAACTCTGGTTAGTCTTTATTTGTGGAGTTTGAAGTGTTCTCCCATGTCTATGTGGGTTTCCACTGGGTAATCTGGCATTCTCTCCCTCTAAGAGTGCTATGGGCCAAGCCAGGTTTTATGTAAGCCAGAGGGAGTAAGGACCTCCCCCTATAATAGTATATATTATATAATTATTATAAATCAAACTGATTTGATCCTGGGATCGCAGGGTTAGCAACCATGCACACTATCAGTGCACCACTGGTCAGCACAAGTGAGTGCTTCTTTGTTCAGATCTAGAAGGAGGGGTTATGAAAAAGGTGGGAAAATTAATTAAAGACCTGAACACAAACTGGTATCCACAAACAAAACGGGTTTCCTCCAATATCTCACACTCAAAGAAAACCTTTTGTATGTTCTAATTTGACACTTCTGAACATGATTTCAGTAATTCTTTAGTTTAGCTTTAACACTTTTTCTATATTGTATTGCAATTTTCTCTGTACATTTAGAAACTTGAAGAAAAATGTACAAACCAATTGCACCAAATCCAGTAAAGCTTTCTTATATACTGCTTTGTTCTGTAGGTGAGCGGGGTCACAGTCCTCACTGATGCTAGTCTTTATAAAGAAGGCTACTACTACCCTGTATATGGTAAGTCTTAACAAATAGCACAAATACAATTGGTGTCTTTTCAAACTACATGTTTTGTGCAATTTTACTCAACTGCAATATTATGCTCTAAGAACCTAGTGAATCCTGCAAAAAAAAAAATATATATATATATATGTATATTTATATTATAAATATATATATATATTATATTTGTATTTACACTTTTTTTTCCACAGAAGATGGATTCCGGCCAACAGATACAAGTATGCAGTTTGGTAAGGAACCTCGCCAGCGGTGGAATTTCCCTGAGACCTGGCTGTGGCTGGACACCAACATGAGGTAAGTAATCTAAAGTTACTGTTTGGCCAAGCAATCTCCTCGTCCTGTTATATGAGTCACATTGGACTGATCACTGATTTCTGAATATAAAAAACTGCTTACATTAATATTAAGATAGGTGTGGTTTTAGTGGCAGAAATGTTCAAATTAAATACATTTTTTTGTGGTTTTGAGTAAAAAAGATTTTCTTAATTGCATTTGCATCAAGTGTATTAATGTACTTTGTTTAAATGAAAAACTAAAGATTAATCAGGACACATGGCTAGGCTTAGAAAAAGATACTGACACAAACATTTTTAAATTTCACATTTAGGCAAAATCAAGATCACAAATAGCAATTTATTTCCAACATTGTTGCAAAAAATTACACGATTCGAGTTCACGGTTTGATATTGTCATGATTATCAATTTTACATTTGATAACAGACATGTACACGAATTGTTCTTTTGTAGATATTAAAATATTGTGTAGAGCAATATCTTAAATAATACAGTGAAATTTTTTTATTCCTGGAGAACAACAGTTAACAACAATGTGTACTTTTCTTGTATAAAAGTAGTGAGTGAAAACATTACTTTTTTATTTTTGAAAATGATTTATGGTTACTGATTAAAATTATTAATGGTACTGCAACAAAATGTGCTATTGTAACAGTTTGATCAAATTTAAATAACCAATTTCGATATTTAAATAACTTATTGCGATGTTAAAATGAAAATCAAAGTTTATAAAAACAAAAAAAAAAAGATCTCTGAGAGTAGACAATATGCTTCTAGGAGCATGACCTTTGGTTGTGCTCTCTGGTGTTTAAAAATGCAACTACAAATGCACCTTGTTAAGATGTGTAATTACACACCTAACAATATATGTTTTCAGTATTGGCTTCATTATTTCATTATCGAGTACTTTGGCTCCAAATGTTTCGTATCAATATCAATATTAATATCGTTTGCTAAAAGATTAATTTCTGAAGTGGTGTCTGGAAATTGATTGTTCATATCTGTGTTCAAAAACAGAATGAACTTGCTTTCGTGCATGTCTGATTGTGGTTTTTTGAAACACAGTTGCAAGAACAGAAGACAAATCCTCTGGAATGGCCTCAACGTCTGCATGAATTTCTCATTAAATGTGGTCTGATCATAATCCAAGTCATAATATTTAGCTAAATTTATGCTGAAGGTTAAAATGGCCACATTCGGTTTTTCCACTCATATGTGATACAGATTTGTTTCTTCCATGGCACTGTGAAAGAAATACACAAAAAACAACATTTAATCAAAAAATCTAAATTCTTATTTGGGCCACTTTCATATGCGGTACTAAAATCCAATGGCAATGACATCAGACTAAACAGTAAGATGGAAATTCAAACCCAGAGCTCATCTCCCTGTAACCAACTAGTATGATCCAACTTCTATTGACTTTTACCAAAATGGTTCACCTAGAGTTGGATAGCTCCTTTATGTCGATAGTTACAACTGACATTCAAGTTTTCAGTATATTCTGATTCTGTAAAGAGCTCTATATCACAGACTTACTACTACATGGCTTCAGTCAGTCATGCAGACAGTTCACTCTGCAGAAGAGGCTGCCATGACTGCAGAGGAAGTTTCAAAATGTTTCTTCTATTATTTATTTTTTTCAGCGATTTAACAAATAAAAAACAGACTAAAACAGAGAAATAATAAAATTTTAACTCTACTGTTACCCTTGAGTTATTTCACCTAATCAACAACACACACTGTGACATTTGCAGGAAGCCTTTGATTGTGTACCTTTATCACTTCAGAAATGATATTTTAGCATTGTACATGTTATTAATGCAAAAAATTATCTAAGCCGTTCTAAGAATCATTTTGGTTGGGGCATGAGTTTTGTGCAACTTTTCAAGTAACTTTTCTTTTATATAATCTTCAAATATTGTTTTTGCAAAGTTTCAGAAATAATTCGACTTGATAAATATGCAATTAAAAGTGCAGGGTAAGGATGTTCCTCACAGAGTTTGCGTTAGCTTTTGTTCGTTTAGAAAATCAACAAAATGGACCAAACAATACTTTTAGTATATGATAGGTACAAGCCAATCATGTAAGCATATATTTTAAATCTATACACATACAGATAAGGGTCTATTTATCACAAAAAAATGTTGTTTGTACTGCAGTGAATCTACTGTAACTTCAATTGCACTTGCTGTGCCGGACAGCATGACCACTTGGGTGGCCAAGGCCTTCGTAGTATCTGAGAATTTGGGATTAGGAATCAGCACTCCGGTAGAGGTAAAATGATCACATTCATAATGCAATGTTCATCCATGCTAAGTTTATTGCCAATTGACAATTTATGGGACCAGCTGAAATGTCAGCTTTGGCAGCTCAGAATTGTACAGGCCCAGCTGCAAAATCTGTGGGAAAAATGGCACAGATTACCATACTAAACCTGTATGCCTCCATGCCCAACTATATCTCATATCTCATATCCAGACTAGTGGTGGCCTGACAGGGTAGTAGAGCCTCCTTTCAATTGTACAGTTTTCCTTAATAAACTCTAATATTGTAATCACTTATACAGCATCATCATTACATTTATACATATAAAGTTTCACTTGATTCCTTCAACCCCTTTCTGGGTGAGTATTTTTTAACATGTTGAAGTAGAAGTTGTGGCCTGTTGGATCATAATGAAGGGGGTCACAGCTGATCTGAAAACAGATAAAAGACTGAATGAGCTTAATCATAAACACAGTACAGGAGGAAAACATGAAGCACAGGAAACTAGCACTTATAAATACAGTATTTTACATCCTGTTACAGCATTTTTACAGTAAAGTATTTTACCGTATTTAAGTGCTCTTATTCAGAATGGCTTACAGCTAATACTACAGTATCTTACAATGTGTAATCCAAGCAATTGGTAGTTAAGGGCTGTGCTCAAGGGCACAACAGTGTCAATTTGGCATGGTAATTACATTTGGTGGTTTAAACGTGAAAAGATATAATGGTCCTTT
>JAUZST010003986.1:0-16684 GCA_034779995.1 Parotocinclus haroldoi
GTATTGGGACACAAACACATTTATCTCTTCAAAGAGGGAAACATCCTGGCAACTCTGGGCACAAGGGCAGGAACAACCCTAGACGGGGCGCGACACACACACACACACACACACACACACACACACACACACACACACACACACACCATGGGTCACTTTAGAGACACCGATTAACCTAACACGCATGTCTTTGGACCGGAGTACCTGGAGTAAACCCACGCAGACACGAGGGAGGACATGCAACTGTAACAAATTATAAGACTAAATCAAAATCGATCTTTCATCTCCGGGCACTGCAACGGATTTAATGGACTCATTCCCTCTTGATTGTGTGCAGCCAGCGAGCTGTGCTTATTTATGTTACTATTCTATGGTGTGAGCTTCTATTTTGTGCTACAGTGTGTGTGTGTGTGTGTGTGTGTGTGTGTGTGTGTGTGTGTGTGTGTGTGTGTGTGCGTTAATGTGTGCTTGTAACTGAAGGACTTTGGTTTGGTCATGATTTGTTTGAATATATCAAGGACAAAACAAAAAGTACCGTAAATATGAGCCCTATTTTTGACGTACAAGGTCCTTCTTGAGCAACAAAGCCAGCCAAACCACAATTCCACTGTACAAGCGAAACCAAATAATTACATAGAGCTCACATTTCAAAGGTTTGAGCTAGAATAAAATACACTTGTACAGTAATTTGATTCTTTTGATCAAGTCGCTGATAATAAACCTCTTGTTCGGCTGAACCGAAGCTTGGGTTTATATTTTGAAAAAAAAAAAGTCTATTCCCTATGCGTTAATTCTTTTGCTTCTGTGTCGTTGTGCCTGCTGCGTTTGTGTCTTACATATTAAGGCCATCAATCAGCCGAATGTCGCCGTCTCTTTCTTGGCAACGCCAGTAATTAAGTTCGGAGTCAGGTTCGGGTTTCTTTTAGGACGGTAGAGGATCGTTTTCCTGTCAGTTTCCACATGCCACGGGCGGTCAGATTGCACCGCCACGCTGGAATTTGCCAGGAGGAGGAAAACGTTACCCGTGGGCTGTCTTTCAAACGATCAGAAAGTGGCAGAGAGGGAGACACTGACAGAGGTTCCTCCGTGAGGAGAAACAAGATCAGAGCACAGGTCCAAACAAAACCACCCGAGTTCTAACATCACCTCAAAATTGGGCAACCAAGACATTAAGCAACCCATAAAGACCAGAAAGTCAAGGTTTTCGGTTTGTGCATTAGCACATTTTCCTGGAATCTCATCTGCAGGTTTCCATGGAAGTTTAATCATCCTGCAGCACGTCTGAGCTCTTCGGTGGAGATGGGAGTTAAATGATGGGTTGTTTTTGGCGGAGTCAGGGAACTCTCGTGGCCTCGGCTTTAGAAAAACAAGGCTGCGAACCCACATGTGCAAGAACGCTTCTAGATCTCCTTTCAAGAACGGTCGGTCTTCTGGAAAGCAAACGATCCATGTTGGGCGAGAGAGGGTGAAAGGCAAAGTACAGTCCTAAGTACAGTACCAATTCCCCAAAACTCTCCACCACAGGGGGCCAGGACTCAATCCTGAAGGCTTCTCTCTGGGCTAATGGGTGGGTCTGAGGGAGAGTGGACGGGTCAGAAATTCGTCTCTGGGCATAGAAACTAGAGCCACAGCGACCCTGGTCAGGAAAACGCTGGGTCAGTGCACTGTTACTGTTGGACCCCTGAGTCCCAAGTCCCTTAACCGAAGGTTGCTTGGATTGCAGCATAAACTGTAGCGTGTACCTTAGTTCACTTCAATTCTCGATACATTTTCGACTTGAAAAACACGTCTCGATTCACGTCGTTTGCTCGGAGCACTTGCATAACCCTTTGAGAACCAAGGGACGTACTGTACCTGTCCCATACTTTTAAACGGACATCGAATGCGACTGAAACAAATCGTTTTGAAGTCTTGAAATCGTTAAGGTGAAAGTATAGGACAAACATGCCACTGGTAAGGATGCCCCCCTGAGCACCTCCCTAGGGAGGTGTTTCAGTCCAGTCCAACTGGGAGGACACCCCGGGGAAGACCCAGGGCATGCTGGAAGGATTACATCGCCCAGCTGGTCTCAGGACGTCTCGGAATCCCCCCAGTAGAGTTGGGGAGAGGGACGTCTGGGCCCCTCTGCTTAGGTTGCTGCCCCTGGACAAGCGGAACATAATGGATGGATGGATGGATGGACAAATACGTCCCTTGGTCCTCAAAGGGTTAAACTTGTATGAGTCGAGTTGCATGACTCGTTTGAGCTCAAACTCGATTCATTATTCAGTGATTCAGTGATTGTTTAGCTTGTTTTTATTTTATTTTATTTTACACCTACAGTACTGTGTTCTTAGTGCAAATGAATCTAAACGGGTCCTAAAAAGCTTAGTAATGACAGTTAGTGCCTGGAGCTTACCAATAGAGTAAGTGTTTTGCTTTTACCTTTCCCTTCCAGTCCACCACTCGCTAAATCCGATGAGATTTTTCAACCCTGGACCCCGGGGCTCACAGTCCTCCAACCTTTAACCCATGCCCTGACTCAGTCCGCATACTGAATCTTTTTTTTAACCCCGTTTCTTTCGTTTAAGTTCAACATAGCATTAAGATGCCCAGGGTTGCCAAAACTTTGTTTTCACCACCGTCTGTAACAAAGCTGCAGCATCTCTGCACTTTCCACTGGCTCTGCACTAGGCGAATGCTTTCAGAACGTTTGCACCGACGCTATTTTGTGGTTTTTGTCTCTAAATATTCTGGAGGGGGAGAAAAAAAAAAACAAAAACAGTCTGAACTCGTAGACCTGACTGAATCACGGCACGAGTTCATCCCCGGGCCATCGCGTGGGTGTTTATACATCAGGCACCGCAGAGTGAGAGATTCAATCTGGGATTAGTTCCTTCTGTTCGTCTAAAGGGAATTTAGGACAACAAAAAACCTGAAAGATGATCCACAAGCAAAGAAAACCAGCGTTATTCTCAAAGGACTTACAGTAGATTATCGATAGGTTTCTGTACCGAGGGCAAGACACGCCATCGGACTCAAGTAGGGACAGATCGTGACATCAGAGGGCGCTGTACAAAGTGTGAGATGAATTATTTGACCTGGGGAGAAGCAGTGAAATGGAAGGCGAGTTCATAGGCTGGGAGATAGGGGGAGCCAAAGAGTCGCTTGCCCGAGAAAGCACCAGTCTGTGTCCATAGTGCGGTGGAAAAAAACTTCCTGACCAGCCTTCCAGAAAGCATATAGTGCATGTGCTCTTAACAATATCTAACTACACGTTCTCTTTTCTCTCTGAGCTTGTGTAGTTCCAGACTCTCCAGTTGTTTTCGTCATCAGTAAATTGGGGAGACTATACATTTAAAAAAATATTTTTAAACGAGAAAAGTTTCCGAGAAATCTGCATTCTTCACAAATTAAAAGGTAACGTTATTCGGTTATTAACTTTATTTATTTTAGATACGGTGAAGCTGTGGTGAAGTCGTTTCTAGTTTTTTCTCTCAGTTCTCAAGGGCCGTTTTACATTTTTAAAATGGACACCACAAATTATGTGCCGCTTTTCATCGCTTACACTTCGGAAGTAACGAAAATAAAAGTCTTTTATCATCAATAGTGAAATCGCCGAGTGCCACGAATCGATTCGTACATCGGTGCACCCCTAGTGATCAGAAGCATGGCTTTATACCGCAGCGTAGGAGATCCAGAATGGAGGAAATGCTAACTTTAGTAGTGTTTGAGCGCGTGATTTTACGTAAATACTTCCCAGTCTGAGTGGAAGCGATGCCATAACGATGGCTGGCAGTCAGCCTGGAGGCGGGGTTTCACGGGGTGTACGTTCTTTAACTGTTTATTTACTCCTTAATGTTTGTGTAGCGTCCTAGCAACCGGCATCACCAGGCTTGCAATGTTTATACAGCAGCTTCAGGACTGTTTAGTTACAAAACTGCACAGAAAGCAGCTTGAACTAAAACGAAAAGTTTCAGGGTCTTCCTGCGAGCGTCTTCTGTCTCCTCCGCTCTCGACTTCAGCACTACAAGGATGTTTTTGTTTTCCAGCCGAACAACAAAGCACCTCTGTAAGCTCCTCTGGATGAGGACGCCTGCCAAGTGTGGCCATCTATGGCCTGAAGGTCAAGTGATGAACTTTCCAGAGGGAAAAACCGAACGGCAGTTGGGGGAAATCACAAGTGACTGTAAACGTTTCCTTCGTTTCAAACACTGGGCTTTTACACCCGGGGTGGCTCTGTGGCACCAGACGCCAGCATGACCCCGTCCCCGTGTCTGCCTGGGTTACCTTTGTCCCAATAGCGGTGCCAATGATTCCAGTATCTGGTCCTGTACCACATATTCCAATTCTAGACAGGTGGGAATTTTGGGGCTAAAACACCAGCACCAGTGAATTGTAGTTCCCTTAGCTCATTGATACCGTTCTCTTGGTTCCTATATCAAATGCCCCAAAGGTTCCCGTTTCTGTGACCAACAATGAATTCTGTTCTAGCGCCAAAGGTTCTAGTGCAATGGATTTCAAAACAAACTATTCAAGTACCAAATGTTCATCTCCAAACACCAAACGATTTCCGCTGGCTACAATAAAACACCAGTGGTTCCTACAACAAAGGATCCAATTCCAGTACCAAAGCTTTACACTGACCACAATACAGCACCATGGTACTACGGTTAATATACTAAAGGACACTGTCCCGGAAACAAAACTGTCCACTGACCACAATCCAGCACCAATGGTTTCTACAAATGTCCCAATCCCAGTTTTCCACTGGTTACAATCCAGCACCATTGGTTCCTATACTGAAGAACACAGTTTTGGTTCCAAATGTTTCCACTGACCACAATCCAAAGGTTCCTAAACTACAGAACCAAGTTCAAGTCCCAAACCTTTCCATTGGCTAGAATTGAATACTAATGGTTCCTACACCAAAGGTCCAAGTATTAAATCTGTCCACTGACAACAATCCAGCACCAATGGTTCCTATACTACAGGATACAGTTTTGGTACCAATTGTTTCCACTGATCCAATGGTTCCTTCATCAGAGGTCCAAGTTCCACTAACAAAATGTCCCCATGCATGTCCCAGTTATTCCAGTTCCAGGTCTTCTAGGACATTCTTTCTTCCAGGTCCCGTACTAGCTTGTTCTGGGAATCAAACTCTGCTTCCACCCCTTCCATTATTAACGTTTCCTTCTATCACCAAAAGTTCTTACAGTCCCCGTTCTGGTACCAAAGTTTCCAAAGATTCCTATAGCAGTGTCATCTAATAAGATGACATCATGCTAATGTGCTTGTGACCTGTGATCTTGGGGACTCACAATGGGCAGAGTGTTTGAGCAAAGCAGGAACTTCTGCACAACCCAGCAAAATAAGTGTATGGACAGAGGTTCCCTCAGACAGACTCCCTCAAACTTCCCACAGGGAACCGTCCTCCATACCGAGGAGGAAAATATGACAGAGAAACACAGTCATGTACGGAAAAAAAAAACACTTTTAGTCTTGGTAAAAGGACCCAGTGAGAGTACAAACAGGCTTCTGTTCCAGTACCAAATGGTTCACTGTAAGTGGTAAAAGGATCCACTATAGGTACCAAAAAGCCGAGAGTTACAGAACTAGCAGGATCCAGCTATAATAACGAAGGTTACCAGTACCAACTGACACGGTATTAATACCAAAAGCGCCAGAGACACCAGTAACTGTCCAAATAACACAAGCTCATTTTATAACACCAGTAAAAATGTATCCTAGCGATGTAAAGAACCAGTAACAAAAATATTTAGCCACTTAGCAAGACTCCCTTATCCAGAGCGAATTACAAGCCGTCTTACAACCCGAGTAATTGTGGGTTAAGGTCCGTGTTCAGGGACCCAACAGTGGCACCTTGGCAGAGGTGGGATCTGAACCACACCCGGACCATCAAGTTTACCATCTAGATCTCCAACGGACCCCATCGTGGCAACTGGACCTTAAGGTCTTAAGAACAGTTCCAGTACCAAACTTTTGCACTGACAACTACACAGTACCAATGGTTCCTATAGTAAAGGACACAGGTCTTGGACCAAATGTTTCCACGGACAACTATCCAATAACAATGGTTCCTAAACCAAACAACCCAGTCCCAGTCCCAAACTTTTCCACTGGCTACAATTAAATACTAATTATTCTGTCCCAGTAGCAAAATTGTCCACGGACAACTATCCGGCACTAATGGTTCCAATATTAAAGCACAGAGTTTTGGTACTAAACATTTCGGCTGCCATGATCCAGCACAAACAAACAGTCTCTATACTTAAGGACCTAGTTCCGGTACTAAACGATTCCACTGAACACAATCCAGCACAAATGGCTCCTACACCCAGTTCCAGTCCCAAACTGGAACTACCCACTGTCTACGATTAAATACCAATGGTTCCTACACACCAAAGGTTCCAGTCTCAAGTACCAAAATGGTCTACTGACAACAATCCAGCACTGATGGTTCCTATAATATAGGACACAGTTCCAGTCTCAAACTGTTCCAAAAGCTACGACTAAACACCAATGGTTCCTAAACCAAACCAAGCCCCAGTACCCAAACTGTACTTAAGGACCTAGTTCCGGTACTAAACGATTCCACTGGCCACAATCCAGCACAAATGGCTCCTACACCAAAGGTCCCAGTTCCAGCCCCAAAATGTCCCACTGTCTACGATTAAACACCAATGGTTCCCACAAAAAGGAAACCAATTCCTATACCAAAATTATTTTCCAGTGGCTATGACCAAATACCCACGGTTCCTATATCAAAAGATCCAGTTCCTACACTAAAGGACAAGCTTTTCCACTGGCCACAATCCAGCACAGATGGGACCTACAACAAAGGTCCCAGTTCCAGTCCCAAACCTTTCCACTGGCCACGATTAAATACCATTGGTTCCTACACACCAAAATTACCAAAACAACCCCGCACTTATGGGTTCCATAATAGAGTTCTAGAGTCCTAGCAACCAACGTTTCCATTGGCAACAATCCAGTACCAATGGTTCCCACACCAAAGGCCCCAGTCATTAGGTGTCACCCACATCCAGAGCGACTTACAGTTTTTACATTTCGAGAGATTACGGGTTAAGGGACTTACAACGTCAGCTGGACCTTTAGGTCCATAGTCCAGCATCTTAACCACTGAGCTACCAAAAACCCTGAAAACATTCAGTTCTTGCAACAAAAAGAGATTCAGTTCCAACAGCAAACCCGTCTAAAAGTACCGAAATATGTGCTCTAATCATCAAAAGGCGATAAAAAAAAGTACCAAAGTACCAAAGGCACAGCTACAGAAGATTCCTGTTCTGATTCTAATCAGCAAAAATACCAATTGCAGAATCAGAAACGTCCGCCCGGGTCTCGTATTTCTGCCCACGAGAAGGTGTTTTGTTGACTCTGATCTTACGGACACAGCAGAGGGATTTGCACGACAGTGTTTTTGGGTTTAGCACAAAGCGAGGCGACATGTTCAGACACGAACAGGAATCAGAACTAACTAAAGAGGCGTCACAGCTCCTCGAGGAGAAACAGGGTGTGTTAAATAAATCATCACACACTCGATTGGATCAGATTGAAATTCAGCGTGACGGAGCTTTTGGAGAAATCTGATCCACATAAAGCTAAACGAGCCGAATGAAATGCTTTATTAAAAGCTCAGGAGCCCACTCGCCCTCTACAAGGTACACCCGCACACCAGCAGGGGTGGACGACCGGGCGAAAACATCAAACCGCCAATTTGATTCTCTTCTACAGAAAAGGTTCCTCGTTAAAAGTCCCAACGGCTTGTCATACTGTCATATTGTGGTTCATCATCCGGGGTTTGGGCTCGGCTTTTGTGCCTCCAAGAGACGGCATGAATCAAGTGATTTAAGGTCATAACAGCTGCACAAAACGTCTTGTATCTGTGACTGGCGTTAACGTGCACCGTTTCCCGATCCAAAACGTTCCCAGTTCTGGAAAATAAGGGAAGGTTCGTTTTCCGTGAATCACAGGCTGGTGAAACGGCAGGATAAACGCATACGCTGCAAATCCCCAGCCTGGCATCGCGTTAGAAATGACCCGAGCTCAGTTCAGAACTAAAAATGACTTCCTTCTTTCCTATATTTCTGTTCCTATTTATAGCAGCGTGTGGACATCTGGGTGTTTGGGGGAGAAAAAAAAGAATAAATCAGGTCATTCATCCCTCACTCTGCCTCCTCAATAAAGCAGCGAGAGAAGAGATTAGTCTCTAAACTGGCTGTTTATCGAAGGGCATCGATGAGGAGAGTCTAAAAAGGAAGAACTGAAAGGTTTAGATTAAAAAAAAAAATTTAAAAAAACATTCGGCGAGGTAAAACGTTTCCGTTCTACCGTTCTCCCGCTTCTGAAACACCTTCAGTCTTAAAAGTTAAGGAACAGAATTCCCTAATAACAGTTCTACATTTATTATACAGACAATAAACTAACTGATAAGGTTAGAAATTTTATTTGCATTCAGAATATAAAACGGGATCCCCCCCCTTATAATTTCCGTTCCTTAATTAGTGATTTTAAATGAGATCATCTGAAGCTCTTAAGGTGAATCTGCTAATGGGAGTCTGAACTGTTCAAGTCGGAGTTTGTAGACCAAGATCAGATGGTCGGGTTTAAGACCCGGACTTAACAGATCCATGAACGAAGCTCAGATCGGCCGTGGACGGGGTTTAACGAAAGACGGCGAGTTTGAACGCCGGCAAACGACGTGCTGGAGAAAACGAGAAAGAAAAGAAGGAGGTGACGGAAGAGAGGAAGCTGCTGAAGAAGCTGAGCTTCTCAGCTCTTCAGTGTCGAGCCGTTAAGAGCCCGGGACGTCTGATTTTACTCCACTCACCTCGTTTCTCTGTTTGTAGGGCAGATGAACCTCAAAGTGGCTTTTTGAGACAAGATTATATGATCCTAAAAGGCCAGTCCCAAACTGAGCGAGCCTAGGGCGACAGTGGTAAGGAAAATCTCCCTGAACACAGACGGAAGAAACCTTGGGAGGAACCAAGAGCTTCGTCTTCCGGATTTAAAGAGGGGGGAAAAAAAAAAAAAAAAAAAAAGTTTTCGAAAGCCAGTAGATTTTATAAACACATTATAATGCATTTTTGGGATAATTTCCTTGGATAATTATACCGTTTCTGCTTTGTTGTGCCTGGCATTGTTGCTATGGTTACGTGCATTTCCGGTGGAGTAATACTTCGATCAGTGTGCCTTTGTTTGAAAATGTCCTAGCCAATCAGACCGCATGCTCAGAACAAAGTGTGGTATAATTCCCATTTCAGCCCAGCTTCGCCTGCTCTGGGTTGTTTGGGAGAACCTGAGAGACCAAAAATGTGGGTGCAGGTAGAGGGACACTCAAAACATAGTACGTAGTAGCATGTTCCCCAGCTGTATCACCAACCCTGTGCCAACCCCCGCGCCTCAAAACCGGTAATTACCAGCAGCAGGCTCTTCGCACCGAGAGGCAACACCAGAGTCGTGTCTGATGTCCAACAAACCTTTTGGTAAAGGGCACATAACCTGCGCTCGCTCCGAAACGCGGCGCCGGCACTGATCACACACCCTTCCGCATACCCGTTACGCCGCGCCGCCGTACCGTCCACAGAAGACGGAAAACGAAATCTTGGCATCGCGTCTTAGCACCTTTCGCCCACGAGCGCTTTCCACGCTGCTTACCTCGCGTGTTTGTCGCCAAGTCGGCCACCTTCTGAAAGGCGTCCAGAAACGCAGCCACGGCCACCACCGTCGTCCTGAAAGACAAACACCAACAGAATATTCATCCCTCAACAGTTCTGCACCTTCATCTGCAAGAATGGAGAAACAGGGCATCCGGTTCCTCGCTACGCCCGGTCTGTGCCCAGGAGCTCACGTTGTTGTTCAGCGGAAACGTAACACCGCCTTTCCAAGAGCCTTTTCAAAGAGCCTTAACGCTTAATGTCCTTACACACACCAGCGGGAACGTGCCGTGAAGAGGCCATTTAGATGTATAAAGCCTATTACGTTCTCTTTCTTTACGTCCTCCTGCTCCCCTCGAGCTGTTCTTCCATTACCATCAGTCCTGGGACTGATCTAAATGTCCTGATGGCCACTGTTTTACTGTCATTTCATTCAACATTGGATTTATTTTCACCATTATCTTGCATCTTCTCTACAAAGAGTCCCAGTCCCTGCATCGTGGACGTTCCCAAAGGCGGCTAAAACCGCTGTTGAGGTTCGTTGGTCGGTCGCGGTTCTTCGGACGATCGCCACCGATCCTCTCGACACCACTGACGGCCTCGGTCCCTCTGGATTCGCTTATGAGGGAGGTAACGGCGCTGTGCGATACTGTGATCTTCCCGGGCGCCGAAGTTGTCGGCCGGCATGTAGGTTGCCATGACGACGGCAGGTTCGTCAATTCTATTTGCAGTTACCTGTGACGAACAGCGAAAGATTCGAAATGTCTGTGCCGATAACCTTTGAACCACAAGGGATATTACAAATCTGATGGCCCCAATCGATTTCTGAAGCAATCCTGATCTTCTCTGATACCCTACATGACCACCTTCCCATTGGAAATAACGCGCCCTTGATCCAAAAAGACCCTAAAAGTTCAGCCCCCTCACCCGTTACTTACCGGGGTATTCAGACGTGCCATTTTCCCTTGTGTTTCCGAAATCAAAGCGGGTCCTGTGACTTTATTATAGCAGCGTTTTGGCTCAAAATTCAAAATACTTGAAACGCCATGAAATTACGGAAGAATCTGGGCGCTTTATTTCGAGCCATTCATTTGAGCAGCGTTCAAAAAGGCAGCAACCTTTGCGCAAAACGGATGTGAATAAATCGGTTAAGAAAAGTTTTTTTTCTGCACTGCAGCTAGTCCGGATTTAAGCTTGTACGTAACATGTCAGATTAAACTTCAACGTCCAGTCAAGTTTAAATGAAAAGAAATCCGACTGGCAAAACTTCTAAGACTGCTCAAGCATAACGCTACAAGGCGACCGCGAGCAAACAAAAGATTTAGATACACTCTAGTCCACTCTTGTAACTGCCAATACCAGAAACCAGTTCAAATGTGGGGTATTTTAATCCCCTAACCCGCTGTCAACTGGTACAGCAGGGGAAGTAGATTGCTCACAAAAATCAAGGGATGTTTCTAAATGAATATAAAGAAAATCCACAAGAACGGCTGGATGATTTGATCCTGTCCCCGCCCCATCGCTGTCGGGGGTGTTCTGACACTCTTGGGTGACCATACCACCCTACCGAACACAATATGGGGGCACTCTGGTCCAGTCTGACCTTTGACTTTTGATCTTGTTCAGCGTTGAACCAAATCAAACACCCCTTTTTGTATCGCTTCACATTCACGGTCAAACATCCCCTCATTTTTTACGAGCGTTACGCACACTTCAGCCGCTCTACTATTTTTGAAACACGCCCAGATACGGGGCATCATGTAACGGACACATCTTGAGCCGACTCGGAAGCGGGTCAAAAGGAGCAGAAATTAAAACTTGGGAAAACGCGGCCTGTCAAACGCGTAACGGATTAAACGGGTCAAAAAAAAAAGAGGAAAAAATTACAAACGCAGGAAAAACCGCTCAGACGCAGCTGCAGGCCAGCTCAGCCAGCGAGCGAACTCCCGAACACTGGTATTAGATATTAATTTTAACCACCCACTGCCTCAAACGGCTGTAATCTTGAGGCGAAGCGTTTTCGAGAGACGAGACGAGGGCCAAATTACAGAGTGCTTGAACTCGGCACGTCGTTAGCTGCTTCCCAACGGCCCATTCTGATCTTCTGATCACAAAACAGGGCAGAGGGACTAAAAACAACGTGCTGCAGGACACCGACCATTTCGATCCCAAATTAAAGGCCGTGCTTGAGCAATCAGCCAAGACGTGAACGGCCGCTTTGTTCTCAGGCAGTTTGGTACTCAGTAGTTAAGGCAGACTGTGCTTAAAATCGGCCTAAATCCATTAAGCTGGAGGATTTCTTCGCGGAACGACAGGAGCATTTATGAGCCGAACCTCCAAGCGCGTCTTAGTTGATCCCCTAAGTTGATCTAATGAATTCAGCCGGATCGCAAGTTTGTGGGCAGGCGCGCACGCTCCACAAACGAAAACACTGCAAACGACACGGGATGGGCCTTTTACGGGTCCTTTAAGTGTGGCTCTGTCCTAAATTGCCACGTTTCCGCCCCAAATGATGCGCTGCCCGGACAAATGCGAGCGCTCTTATTGGAAACATCAAAGAACAAGCACAAGCGGTAGGCACAGAACATAAATACTATTCATACTGAGAGGACACGGTCGGAGTCTGGACCAGAGGACGTTCCCCGGCGATGGACGGACGAATCGCACGCATAATGGTTCACGGTTTGATCTGCACATCTTTCCAGTTAGGGAAAATACAGCACACGATGGCGTGCTACGGAGGTACAGCTTCCAACCTGTCCTGCTTATAAGCGAGCCTCATCAGGAACTGGCTCTGATCCTGACATCTACCTCATCGAACGCTTTCGGGGCCACCAGAACTTCTCGTCCGGCACCGAGCATTGCATTGCCTTTACATGGGCTTGGAATGAAACCTGCACCGATATCTCTGGGTGTCCACAAACTTCTGGCCATGCTGTTTGGTAATGACGTTGTGAGCGCTGCAACAGGGAAACGTGAGACTGTTTGTTCGCGCTGGCCTCGTGCCGGCCTGCCCCTCCTTGCGCAAACGAAGCCACCGGAGCGTGAACGAGGCAACACTAAAAACCAGACGCGGGGAAAACGGAGAAGGTTCGAGCATTAAACGCGTCCTTAAGAGGAGTCGTTTAGGAGCGCGATTAGTCTGATTACCAGATTATATCCAGGCTGAATGACGGCAGCGCGAAGGCGTGCCCTTCGGCGGGACGCTGATTAATCCGGATGCGTCAGACTACCTGGGTTGCGTGACAGACTGTTTGGGATATCACAACCAGCTCGCTTGGTTACCACAGAAAGCAGAAACGGCCGTCCACAACAATACCTGCTTACATTTAGGGAGTCGGGGGAAGGCGTTTCGGAAACGGGATCCGTGTTAGCGTGTAAACGTACAGAATTAACGACGAGGCAGAAGATCAGAGCACAGTTCAGCTTGGTTGTGGTTTTGGATTTGGCTTCCATTACAGAACCCGGAGCATCCAGGGTTGGGCGATGTGGTGAAAATGTTAGAATCACGATACTGAACGACGTTCTCACAACACACGATATTTATCACGACCTACGCCGATGCGGAACAAAATGCCTCGCAGATAGGGGTGGGCAATATGACAATATCTTATCGTATCGGGATCCAGTTTGCTATTGTGATAGACGATATGTTTTAATGAGGATATCGAGGATATCGTCAGAGCTTCAATAACGCTGACCCACTGCATGTTTCATTATAAACCGTGTCATTAGTCCTGGATTACTGGATAAAGTATGGGACAATATTTATTCGTTTTTAAGAACGCCCTACTGATGCATTTTATCTTCTATCACATGTATCGTGAAAATGTCTTTAATATTCGTGATATAATATTTTTTACCATATCGCCCAGCCCTACTCGCAGATACCCAAAAGGTAAAGTTCAAATACTACCCCACACTTAGCAAAGTGATTTTTATTCAGCACACTTTGTGACGAAACATAAAGCTGGTCAGTGTTCCTTACGTTCTTTAAGCTCTGCTCAGAAAAGCATATCTACAGATGCTGAAGCCACGGGACACCCTTTTATTTCAGGAACAAAAGGGAAAACGATAGATCTGAATACCCCACTAATTAGTGGGTTGAGGGGGGGGGGGGGGTATATATTTTAGGCTATGTCCGGAACGTGGCTGCCATCGTGAAAGCCTCCATATTGGATCACGGGTAAGTTTTTCCCAATGGGACGGTGGCCATGTGGGGTATCAAAGAAGATCGGAAGTACATCAGAAATCGATCGGGACAATCAGATCCGTAGTATCTCTCGTGGTTCTAGAGTTATCAGCACAAATCTAAACTTCTGTTGTTCCTCACAAGTAACTGAAGGTGGAATTGACCATTCTGACGTCCGGGGAACTCCGCCCCCGTATCATGGCAACAGACGTCAACAACCGACACACAGAAAGATCACAATATCACACAGCACTCCTCATTACCTTCGTCATGGGCAAATTCAGAGAAAGCGGGATGGCAGCGATCGTCCAGAGAACCGCGACCGGCCAAAAAACTTCCAACACCGGTTTAGCAGCCGCCTAAAGTCCCAAAGTCCACGACGCAGCCCGAGACGTGCCCGGCGACTTCTGACTCGCCCTGTCCCTCTAGGAATTTAGCAGACGCCACTATCCAAAGCGACTGATCTGATCTGATACAGTCTAACAATCCAAGCAATCTTGGGTTAAGGTACCGGACTGCAGACCAGAAGATCCAGGGTTCAAATCCCACCTCTGTCAAGCTGCCGCTGTTGGGTCCTTCAGCAAGGCCCTTAACCCACCACTGCTTTGTTGTATCAGATGTAAGTCCGTCTGAAATACCGTAAAAAGAAATGTAAAGAAGTCCTGGGTTTAACCCAAGGGTGTCCGGGTGGATTTACTCTGGGTACTCCGGATTTCATCCCACGGTCCACAAACAAGATTACTTCATCAATTGATCAAGAGAGCCCCAAACTGAACGCATATATACTGCCCCTAAAAGTCAGGGGGCATTTCAAAATGAAACATCCCATAATATGAGCAGTGTATATGCGTGCATACTTCAGGTCTTACGGTTCCAGCAGTCGGTTTAAGGACACCATCAGTGCCAGGAGCAAGACGGTGGGTCTCGCGCTCGTGCTTACACACTCGTCCGTATCCCACCTCAGGCAAGGTGAAGTCTTTAATTCCAGGAGGCTCCACAGACGTTCAGCAATGTTCTTGGATCCCTGGCAACCAAGGGGCGCGTGACCAGCGCCCACAACGATCTGCGGAAGCTGACAACACGAGGCGCTTCATTTCAGCGCGGGAAGATCGCGCAACGCTGCCGTGTTTTGTTCTCGTTTGTGTTCCTGCGCACAAACTCGGGCTCGGGGGAAGCAGGAAACTGACAGCAAGAGAGATGATTCATGAAGGGCTTACCTGAGCTGTGACTGGAGCTTCCCTGCTTTACTGATGAAGTCCTCCCACACTGGATAACTGCTCTGTGGAAACACAAGTCACGAACCAGAGCGGTCAGTTCCTGCAGACTGGTAACCGACATCCACGGGCAAGCCGAAACAGAAAGGACACCACGACGTAGACGGCGTAACACGCGGCGGATCGCCGGGCAGCCCGGACTCTCTCTAGCGCTTCAAGGCAATAAATCTTTCCAAAACAACCCCCCAGAGGTCTCACAACGGCGCCATGTGATCCAATACGCTGACTAATGATTTAGAAACCGTCGTTGGTTCAGCTCTGGCAAAGCTCGAACCGACGGAGGAATCGTTTCGGGTTGCCAAATATTCAAAGCAAACCAACAAAGAGCAGCTTTCCTTAACTCCAATTCCCTTCGATGGCATTTCAGTTCAGGTTATCAGTAAAGCAACCACTAATGCAATGAGAATTTTACAAACACTTTCAAAGATGCGAACGATCGCCCAAGTACGCCTAAAACGCAAGGGGATAGCGACATGTCGTTGTATAAGAATTCACTATTTCAAACAGAAACGATAACGGGGACGAGCGAAGCCGGGAGCTGAAAAAGAAGGGGCAATTGAGGAAAAAGAAAGGAACAGAGACAGGGATCAAGTCTCAACAGGATCCAGCGGTGTAGAAGGGCCTCTTATTTACGCAATTTATGCCAGCCAGCCTTCTGACATTTAACAGACGCTCTTAGTCAGAGCGACTTAACGAAACGTGCAAACATCTAAAGACGCCACGGTGCAAGAACTCGATTAATCTGCTTGCATTCTTCACCCGTCAGACTACAGAATAAAAACAAGTCCTCCATCAACACTTGGGTGCACATCCAAAAAATAACCGAGCGCATAAAGTTTAGAGAAACCAAGAGAAAGAACAGGAAGCACGACCAAAGGGCAAAGAATAGAAGAGGCATTAAACTAGGCGTTGTATGAAGTCTTCAGACTTTTGTAGAAGAGGGTGACACACGGGGCCGTTCTGAACGCCGTGAGAAGCTCACCGCTCCACAGCAGGCGCAGTGGGGGAAAAGAAGTTTATGATATCTGTCCAGTTTTCCAACCTACAAAGAATTTAGACTCTTAAAAAAATCCAGAGAATCACACTGTATTACTTTTAAATGATTAAATTGCATTTTATTGCGTGAGATAGGTATGATCACCTATAAACCAGCAGGAATTCTGACCCTCACAGACCTGTTACATTTTCTTTAAGAAGCCCCTGTCAAAATTTGGACGGAAACAAAAGTTAATGAAATTTCCATCCAAGCTTTAGATGACGCAGGCTACCACGATTAAAAATGGAGGAATTTATTAGGAATTTATACAGTGGACCACTACGTCTGGACCGATTACTACACAGTGGATCACTATGTCTGGACCGATCACCTCACAGTGGATCACTACGTCTGGACCAATCACTACACAGTTAATCACTATGTCTGGACCGATCACTACACAGTGGATCACTACGTCTGGACCGATCACTACACAGTGGATCACTATGTCTGGACCGATCACCTCACAGTGGATCACTACGTCTGGACCAATCACTACACAGTT
>JAUZST010003987.1:0-16683 GCA_034779995.1 Parotocinclus haroldoi
CACACACACACACACACACACACACACACACACACACACACACACACACACACACACACACACACACACACTCAGTTTGTATAAATTGGCAGAAAGCGCCTTTATTTAGAAAAAAATGAAACTTATGTACATGTTTTTTACATCTCGAAGATCGTTTGCGTCGGATTTGCAGCAGATTATTTACAGGTAAGAAGAGAAATGAAGAGATTAAGTCTTAAAGTCGCCTAGAGTTAGAAAGGAATGAAAGAAAGTCTGCAGAGTTTAAATCTAAACAAGAGGAAGGAAGGAGAGCAGGAGATATGTTTCCCTCATCACATGATCAGTACTGCATCATCGTGTACTGTATGGAACATCGTACTGCTGGATTACATCACCATTCGTACACACACACACACACACACACACACACACACACACACACACACACACACACACACACACGGCTGATAAGAATTATTACACAGCATTTTGTTCATAACCTTTCCTATAACAAAGTATACTTGTGTAAGTGTGTAATACAGCACAGTTACTACTGGCTGAGGGGGCAAATACTTTTACACTTTTGATCTGAATTGATTTATTGATTCTTAAGCTCCATTTTAACACAGTTTTGCTTTTAATATTAGTTATGTTTCAATGTATGTTTTAATTAAAAATTATTTTAGTTCATGTTTAGACATGTTAGCACTAGTTTATAATTTCAGAAAGTTTTTCTTTTAGAAAAAATAAACAGTAAGTAATATCCTATCTAAATTCAGTTTATATATTAATATATAAATAATAATAGTAATATGTAGTAATAGTTCTTGATTTATTTACTTTTAAATCCCATTTAGACATCTCAGTCAGTTTTATTTGTATTTTTAAGGAACAATAAAACAGAGCTTTTATACTTTATAATTATTTTATAGTTTTTTATTTAAATGTATTTTAAAATTACTATATTTTTAGTTCATGTTTAGTTCTAAAATGACTTTTTCTTTTTAGAATTTGTAGAAACAAAAAAGCAGAAAGTAATTAATATCCAAATTAAATTAATGTAGGAATTGTTTTTTATAGTATTTTTGATCAACTTATTTTTTGATTCCTATAATTTTCTATTTTATTTGAATAACAGTTTAGCATAATTTCATAATTAATTTTGGAAATCGTTTTTTCCTTGATTACTTTAGCTTCACGTTGTATAAACTGAATGTAAATCTTTTATTAGGACTGATTTATCAGGTGTAACATGAGGGCTACCCCCCCTCCACACCCCCCCCCCCCCACAGTCTGGGTTGAGTGCATTATAGGAACTGTAGTTCTTTACCTTATATGTAAATACAGATTTATTTTTCTTTTCTGTCACATTCAGTTCTGTGTTCTTTGTAATAGATTTGATCCTGAGAGTGATTTTAAACATCTAGGGTGTTAAAATGAGCAGGAAATAATTTAATCACGGGGTCAAATTCTCATGCATTGCACTCTTTTTTTCTATACAGTTACAGGTGAAGGAGTAAAACGATTAAAAATAAAACTCAGGTGAGCTAAAAGGACTCTTTTTTCCTTCCTCGAGTAGAGCAGCATCATGAGATCTTTGTACAGGTACGTCTTATTTTCACCCTGTTACAAACCGTGAGATTAGAACAAAAGCAGAGAAAGCATCACATCGGGTCGCATGCTGCTAGTATTGGTAATCAAAATCCGTTCCTCTGTACGGAGCGGGTTATCATATAGAAAACTCAATCGATTAGAATTAAAAAACTACCAATGTCATACATGGTTACAAGACCTTTGATATTTTACATGTGCATATTACTTACATGTTAGCTTCATCAAGCAGCACTTAATCTGATAAATATGCTCATGATTCTGAGATATAAGAGACTAAAAACGCCTTCTAAACGGCCTGCTGAACCAAAGGCTGGCTGAGGGAGCAGATCTGAAGATGATATGCCAGTGCAGCATCCACATCAACAAACCAGGGCTTTCGTTCTCCTAAACGAGCAGCGTGAGCGACTCGCTCGGGTTTAATCCTGATCCTGATAAAAGTGAGAGAGAAAACGTGCTTTAAAGTTCCAGTCCTGGAGAACCTGCCAAATCTCAAGTCCAAAAACGAAGCCTCCTTTTACGTGACTGAACATGTTTTAAGTGAGATTGTTTCTGATGAAAACCTGAATACAATAAAAAAAAAACGATCTCATCTCTAATTTTTAAGTCTTGTCTTGTTGTGTAATTGAGTAAAATAATACTTCAACTTTTTTGCTGACAGTTTAGACTCGTACCGATAACCAATCATGTTAACGTTTAAGAAAAAACATGCAAATTATTTAGGCAGTTTTGGTGCGTGATGGTCGTGTTTGCCTGCTAATACTTTAAAGTAAAAGATCAGTTTGATTTGAGTTACACGTGAGGTGAAACCTGCAGTATGTTAGGGTGTAAACACTTTCGGATGAGGTTCGAATCCCATCAGGAACTCGATTCATGTAATGAACAATCCTGATCAATCCGAACGATATACAGGGCTTATATATAAAAGGTCTGGACTTTATTACCCATAAGAAGGAATAAAGAAGTGACGTTAAACTGTGGTGTGTGAGGACTGGATCTGATCCTGAGGTATCTGATCTGCATGTCAACTTTAATCAGGGACCGGATTCACAAAAACACTTTCTTAAGAATCTTCTTACATTTCATTCGCCCAAAATAAGAAGTTCTCAAATATTATCTTTTGTTTCTTTTCTTATGTAGCCCATATTTACTCTTATTTCCTAGCTATATTTATAGCTATATATGAATATATTTATATATTTATTTAATCTGTCCCTTATTTCCAATAATTCAATGATTTAATTTTCAGTAAATTTCCACGCTTACCTCATTGGGTGTGATTTTACATTAGGTAACATTTAAGAACAAAACATCTTAAATATCACTTATTTTAGAAGAATGAAAATAAGATCATTTAATAATTATCTGAAGCATTAGTTATTTGAAGCATAAGAGCTATCTGTTTTGGACGTTTTGGAGAACCTGGTCCCTGGTCCTGGTGGCTCTAACCTGGACGTTCTCCATTTGTGACGGTACACTCGCTGTGTTCCTGTCCAGCCAGGGTCCAGCACGTACCTACCACCTGCTAAACCTCTAACCCTGTAAGGCATGCCAACCTCCACCAGCTTAGTGCCATAAGTAATCGGACACCTTGCCGTAAATCACAATCTGGAAGAGCTTCGGTTTCACAGTGCACGGCAGAAACGCGTCACTCCAACCCGAAATCCGTCAGTACCCTGTTTCACACGGCGAGTCGACTTGAGGTTCCCCGGGGTAAAGGTGTCCCCTGGGGGCGCTGCTCGCTCAAACCTGACTGACTTGGCACCCAGGGCAAGCTTTCACTGCGCTGGCACGAGCAGCTTTGTCATGAAAATGAGTGCCTTTTTATATCGATTCTCTTAAAAACTTAAAGACGTTACGTAAATAAATCAGTAAATACGTGCAAAACAATATGTTCCTGCTCGTAATCGAGGTATGGAAGGGTAACTAATCCGGCTAGCCTAACCAGCTATAAGTAAGGACTGGAGATGCCAAAATCTATCGGAATAGAGAATAAAAGCGATGTAGCAGGAAACACATTTCTCAGAGGAGGCCGAGACTCAATCTGAGCTTTATCCCATAATCCCCGGCTCAAACCTGACTCAGTCCAGCCGTGCCTCACACCGGGAAACGCCAGACTAAGAAACGGCGACCTCTGGCAAGCGCTACCTGCTATGCTAGCTGATAAAAGAGAGTACTTAAGTACATTTTGAGATGCGCCTACGGCGTCCTACGTAAATAATCCGTTACTATACAGCAGCGTTAAACGTCTGACTCGAGACTGGGGATTTTCTTATAAACTCGTCTATTGCTGAACTGGGCGGAGCCGAGGACCCGAGGAGCTGAGTATGCACTCGTCTTGTTGGCTACGTAAGGCATGGCATGCTCTGTAATGTACAGGTCGTTAGCTATGCGCCCGTCCCTGGAACAGTACGAGGCGTTGGACCTGATGGATGACCTCAGATTGTTCTCGTTCCTGGCCTTGACGGGGGCCAGCTGACTGTAAATGTCAGACGAGCTCCGGCCGTGGACCAGGCGGGCGTCGTCCCGTATGGCCTGCATGAACGGGTTGTCCGTGGTGTGGTTGGGGTACAGAGATTTGCTGCGCTTGCTCTCCTCCAGGTTGTGGTTGAACAGCATGGACCTGCTGCTGCCGAACAGTTTGTCGGACTTGCTAAACAGGTTGGTGCACGAGCCGTCCTCCACGAGGCGGTCCTTCTCCTTGAGGCTGACGCTGCGCGCCGGCCTGTTCAGGTCCACCTCCTTAGGTTTCTCCAGCATGATGTTGTCGACCGAGTGCTGGCGGCTGAGCCGGAGCTTGTTTCTCTTCTGGACGTGCGGCCCGTCCGTCTGGGGCCAGTAGCGCCCGAAGAGGTCGTCTTGCTGCTTGCTGGGGTTGGCCATGGCCTCCTGGAGCATCTGGTCCTCGCTGATGTCGTACAGGTTGCACATGTGGATGCAGGCCTCGCACCGGTTGTAGGGTGACCTCATGGGGCCGTAGGGTCCGGCGGGGTAGTTGGGGACTTTGGAGAGGCAGCTGCGGCAGTGGGTCTGTTTGTAGCGGTCGTTGCTCTCCTGTGGACTCGGGTTCTTGTCCTTTAAGCCGTAATGCTTGACGTAGACGTTGTCTGGCAGGAGGTCCACGTCGCTGTGATGCAGAGGGCTGCTGTTCAGGTGGATGATGGGCTGCTCGCACTTCCTGTAATTATCGTTATGATCCGAGTACATTTCGGGGAAATCCAAATCGTCGGCAGCCAGGCCTCGGCTCTCTCTGTAATGCATGGGGTCCGAGTGCAAATTCAGCTCCCGCTCTGAGTCGATGGTGTAGATTTTTTCTCGTCCCGCTCCGCCCTGCTTATTTTTTAAGTAGGACAGCTCCACTTCGCTGCAATCCCTAGGGTATTTCGATGTCATCGATCTTTTTTTTAAGCTGTCCTTGGGTTTCAGGTGCTTGTTGTTCTCCGGATCCTTGAACGAGGCCGCCCGGCTCGAGCAATCCGAGATGTCCGAGTGCGCCGCCTCCTCCGGCAGGTAGCGCTGGCTCTTCATGGACAGGCGAGGATCTGCCACCAGCATGTCGGGTGTCTGGCTCTGTCTCAGAGTATCTACAGATTTCTTCCACAGAGCTCGGGGCTTGGCCGCGGTCTGAGCCGCGTCGGCACTCATGGCCACCTCGACCGTATTGGGGTTGGACTCGTTAAGCGTGAGCGGGTGCTGGCCCTGGAAGATGTAGTTGTTCAGGTGGTCCTTGTGGCGGTTGGCCAGGTACGACTGGATGTCGCTGGAGTCGGCATAGACGTCCTTCTGGGCGTAGCTGCGGTTGTCGGTGTAGACGAAGTTTCCCTTCTCTGACATGAGGTCCATGATCATGGGTCCGGCCGAGTGCATGTAGTCAGCACCGCGTTTGGGCGAGTTCACCCTGGAGCCGCTCAGGTTGGTCATGTTGGTCATCTGCTTGGCTGATTTAATGAGCTTCAGCATGTTGGCCTGAGGGCTGAAGTCCAGGTCAGGAGATTTCTTCTTCATATCGATGTGGACACCATGAATACAGCTCCAAATACCCTGCGAAAATAATGATAATAACAGTCATAAAATATATCATATAAAAAATAACAAGAACAAATCTAAAAATTCAAACAAAAACAACTTTACTAAGAAACCACTATCTGGATCATACTAGTTTATATTTCCACTCCTTCATGTTTAGGCACTGTCATGGCCCTGTTAATGGTTCCTGATCAGACTGATTGATTACCCTGCTGATGGTGAAGAGCAGACCCGGTTGTCCCGAGCACACTCCAGTGAAGCAGTAGCGTAGCCTCCAGTAGAACAGATGTTCCCAGATGAAGGTGATGAGGCTGAGCCCCATGGCCGTGGCCAGCATGTAAAACACTCCGGCCATGTTGTCCACGTCCAGCTGACTGCTCATGACCTCGTTCTTCTCGTTGTGGCAGATCCCGGTCAGCCACTGAGCCTCCAGTTCCTCCATCTCACCTAAACACAGAGAAGGTCAGAACATCAATCATCATCCACCAAACCAACCACACACTGCAGACCATGGGTAGAGTCCAGCTCCAGTACCAGCTTCCATTTCCTCCTTTAGTATTGGAGGCGGTGCCAGCTTTCATACTCAACCTACTCAAAACAAATCTCACAACAGAACTGTGACAGAAATGGGATTAATAAGCTTAGAGACGATTCTAAAATCATCACTTCTGGACAGTTCTGTTCTATTAGGAGTGTAGAAATAGGAATTCTAATGTGAATGCTCCTGGTGTTTCGACTGCATTTCACATGAAGCCTCGTTAATCAGATAGCAGGTCCTGTTGTGCTTCTATAAAACAGTGCTGCTTAATTCTGCTTGATTTCCTCTCTCGTTTGAAATACAGAATAGATCTAAAGAATAATTTGGGGGATCCGAGCCGAGGCCGTCGTGACTCAGAGCCACATGCTGATGGAGGAAAGAAAAAAGGGAATACATTAGAATAAGGAAATGGTGCAAAGAAACTCTGTTTACTTCAACTGTGTGCATTAAAAATTAAAAATTAAAAATAAAAAAAAACAGACAGAGAGAGAGAGAGAGAACTGAACTAAAAATAGCCTGGGCTGTGTAAAATCGATAAAAAAAAAATCTATCAATTCATCAGTCAGTTACAATAAAGGCATGCACTAAAACTTTTTTGAAGTCCATATATAACGTTTGTTTCCTGTTAAATAATATAATATAATATAATATAATATAGTATTTTCAGTTGCCTTGGCTTATTGTGACTGCTGTTGTGTGTTTTTTGTTTAGGATTTTTACAATGAAACTTTGAAATGGTAAAATATTTTAGATGTAAACACATCCAAAGCAGTGCATCACACCACCGTATAGCAACACTGCACAAAACCCTGAGAAGTACAACACACATCATAAAGCTTACAATTAAACCAAGATAGCTACACAACCATCACACACAATCAGGCGATTGAATCTGTAGGTCCTAACAAGATTTCTTCTTTATAACCTCTAGACATTTTCCTTTCCACTGTTGCCCTAGGCTTGCTCCATATGAGATTGGTTCTAAATATTAGAAGAGAATAAAATGATAAAGCTCCATTATAGAAAGCTTTATAGAAACAAATCTGACTGCCAATCCAGGATCCAGAGTCTGTATTCCATTCTACTGAAGGAACCTGAAACCTAAAACCTTCCATGTTTTATACAGCATGCATTCTTTACTGGATTTAAACAGATTTCCTGCAATGTTTAAACCCGAGTTTCGTACCATCCCCGATGATCGCTAAGATGGCCAGATCCACTTGTCGTTTCCATGGCGATCCTTTCTGCAGAGCGATGCCGTACCCCGTGGTAGCAAAAATATACCCGCTCCCGATGGTGACCAGCTTACAGCCTTCATCCCGTCCAGCCATGTAGTTTAGCACGGCGGCGTCATAGATAAACGCATCCAGCTTCCTGTCAGGAGGAAACGACCAGAGCGTCAAACCCTGACCACCTGATAATAATACAGTCATAAAATCAAACATAACGACCACCACTCAAATTAGGGGCTATTACAACATGAAATATTTCCAGATGATTGGTTCAGCATCAGATGAGAAGGAACTAAGAGGCTTAGTGGAAATATGTGGATTTGTTCTGGTTGCTTTTTGATGAAAACGGCATGTCTTTTCTTCTATAGCCATGTCCCTTGTTTTAGGTTTCAAATCAGAATATTGTTCCTGGAACCAAACCAATTTGACCCAGCAGCAAAAACAGGGTAAGTTCTCGGATTAGGAACTGGTTCCAGTGAAGGTCCTGTGTGTTTGGTTTTATTTTCTGAGTTGGAAGAGAACTTGAAAAGGTTCAAAACTGAGCAGAAGAAACAAATGAATCACGATCCAAACGTTCCCACCTCACTACGAGACAGAACTGATAACACGCCCAGACGTGGTTCCTCCTGATCTCCTAATGAGGAACATTTTGAAGCTGGGCTGAGAGAGTCATTCTAAAAGACGTTCTATCATCTCGGTGACATTTATGGAATGTCAGACTCTCACCCACATCCAGCATCAATCTGTTCTGCTGCAGGAGGGGCAGGATGATGGTGGAAACGGCACCCGGGAATTGATAGTGTGTATATAAAAATACCCTGTGTTAGCCCTCGGATATTAAGAGTCTCGCCTCGAACAGCATGACACTCGCCTTTGTGCTTTACTGCTTACAATAATTGGCAAAAGTGCCATTTGGTGAACCCACACAATTGAGCCATTTATTTTTATAGACTTCATTAAAAGAGCAAAAACATCCACACAAGCCTCTTTAAACCCAAACTGGGATTTGGTTCAGCAAAGGACAGGAACAAGACAGCACTGAGAACATGAGGAACGATCCTGCAGGAGTTTAGTGCACGTATAAGGATAAACACACACCAGATTACCAGGACCTTTTATCAAACATATGCCTACCTCGTTTATTAATTAAACAAGATCATTAACGACCTGATATTTCAAAAGATCTAGAAACACAGGACCAGCTAAATGAACCAGAACTCTAAACCACAACTTTTTTCTTCATCTCACCACTTTGTGGCTAGATCAGTAGCTGAAGGAACATCCTAAACGTCCTAAGCCAGGAGAGCTTTGTTTATATTTGGATAAAAAAATAATAAGGATATGGATATGGTGGAACATGAGTACTGAACTTCACTTCTGCTTTATCTATTATAGTACTGAGAACTTCTGAAACTTCAGCACATTTAATCCAGAAGTGCCCAGCACACCATCTGATCTTTATTAGGAACCTCAGGCCTTTGTTATATCTGCTGACTGACCGAAATGTGTTGTGTGATGTGATATGGATGAAGAGCTCACCCGGACTTCAGGCTAACCAGGGCGTCTGTTACCCCAGTCTGGTGGTACTTCACCATGTACTGGTGCATGTCGGGATAGTTCTTGCGAATGTTCCTCTCTGTGCTGCCGTTAGGAACCGTCCCAAATCGAAACGGGGGAGAGTAGGAGTACGGACTCTGGAACTGGTGCACAGAAAGAGAAACCTGGTATGGCAGAAACTATAGCAGATATACATGAGGAAATGTTCAAGACTTGGGGAATTCCTAAAAGAGACTCGGCTTGTACTGCTTTAGTATCTTATTGTTTAGACGCCAAACCAAACCGTAACCAGCCAATGAAGCCTGATCCTGATCTCCAGAACGTGGGATCTAATGAAAAAGGTTGTGAATCAACAGCAGACTAATTAAATCAGTCAAAAGCACTTGAACTCCAGCCCTACTTTAACCTTAACTTATCCTCTTAACCAGATAATAGATCCACAGCTTCCATCAGGCACTCATATTTATTTTATACGAAGCTCCACTGAGCCAGGAGTTAAAGAGTATGCTGGAGATTCCTAATCCTCAGTCACGTCGTCTTTAACCCTCCTGTGTTGTTCAGGAGTGTGCATGCATAATCACCGAGCAGGACTTTATCTCTACCTGCTACTGCTAATCATTCACTAAACAACAACATGGGCTCTGGGATTAACAGGTCCACTGCCCAAACCCCCAAACCCCAAGATCAGATCATTATTCATAATTAATTTATCATTAGTCATAAAGTCATAGTTACACAAACAAATCGGTAGAGTAATATAGCTATTGTAATAATTATCCTTTACATTTAAGGTTTAGTGGTCACACGTGGGGCGTCCCACTACCACAGACCCAAAAGAACAGAACCAACTGAGACTGGCATCAGGAACCTGGCACTCTAGAAACAGATCCTGGAACTCGTGCCCAGTGGGGAGGAGAGGAAATGAGATCCTTAAGGTGCATTTCAGAATGAATCTTTACCTTGTTGTCGCTCAGCCCAGTCACCTGGTCCACAAACTCCTCCTGGATCATGAAGGCAGCCAGGTTAGCTGTGTAACTGGCCAGGAAGATGACGGCGAAGAAGGCCCAGACCGACACGATGAACTTACTGGTGGTTCCTTTAGGGTTCTGCACGGGTACCGAGTTATTGAAGACCAGACCCCAGAGCAGCCACACTGCTTTCCCCATGGTGAACGAGGGGCCGTGAGGATCTAGAGATGGAAACACGACGGGGGAACCCATTTAATCCACAGAGTCATGGTCTGATGAACCAAAGCTTTAGGATATTGATTATGATTATATGTATTATTATTATTTCTGTTGATAATATAATCATTAGTAGTATTTAGTTTAGATTTACTCTAACAAGTAGAAGAATTCTTTTTCTTTTGGGTGAAAGTTGATGACGGCTGATTGAGGGTTTGAGGTTTCCACCCCACCGGCTGCAGAGCAGGAGAAACTAATTCTATGTGAATTTATGTTCTGTAAGAGAATTGGGTTCGATCAATGGCCAGGCAGAAAATACATCAAACAGACAGGACCATCTATAATATATTTACCCTCTGTGTGTGTGTGTGTGTGTGTGTGTGTGTGTGTTACACTTACTGTAACACAACATCACACAGAAAGATGGAAAACTGAAAAAAATTAAAATAGAAATAAATAACTGTGAATGGGAAAAAGGAAACGAGAACAAATTTAAATAAAATGAAAGAAGGAAAATCAGAAATAAAACAATTTTAAAAATCAGAAAGCAAATGACAATTTAATAGATTGGACTAAACTGAAATATATAGAGATATATATAAAGAAAAGAGATAAAAGAGGAAAAAAAGCAATGGAAGATAAACGGAGGGATAAGTGTAGGAGTGTAGGGGCTTAGAGGAGGATCTCATTAGAGGAAGATGGGCGTGAGGGCATGGCTCTGTGGTACCTTTGCCCTGTGCCAGGTTCCTGTTGAACCCCAGAGGGCTGACGTACTCGAACATGAAAACGGCCATGGCTGTGACCAGGAGCAACATGACGAACATCATGACCCAGACCGAGGCACTGAATGGTTCTACAGTCACAAACATACAGGAAAATAAAATCATTGTTATTTTGAGTCTCATTGTATACTGAATTAGCTCCACCTCTCAAATGGCTGGCCTTTGTAGTTCTAGAATTACAGACTGTAGTCCATTGTTTCTCTACACAACCCTCGTCCTCCCTGCTCTCTAATGGTCCGGACCCCCCCAGGACCCCCACAGGACCAACATAAGAGCCCTACAGGACCCCCCCAGGACCCCCACAGGACCAACATAAGAGCCCTACAGGACCCCCACAGGACCCCCACAGGACTCAGATAGAAGGTCAGTGTACTGTTAAAACGTAGAACGTTACCCAGAAATGCAGAGGGTGAGACGGTTCCGTTGCTGCGCGACACCATCACACTGATCCCGGTCTCTACAAAGGGAACGGAGAAATCGATGACCTCCGAGCGCTCCTCATTGATCGTCAGAGAGCCCACGGCCATGATGGCTTTCTTATACACCACCTGCAGAGAGACACAACGGCTTTACACACACACACACACACACACACAGTACCACACTGAGAGCTCATTTAGTCTCATTTCATCACCCGCTGGAGCTGGATGTGCCCACTTTGGTCTCAAATTGAATAAATAGCAAATCTTTTTACAAGCAGACGCCGTCTGTCACCAAATTACTTCCAGAAACAGAGGAATGGGTTCTGCTTTCAGCACTCAGACGCTTTTATTGGATCTTTATTTCGATCCTTATGGCAGAGTACTGTCAAAACTGCGCCTTCTGTAATTGTAATATTAGAATCAGTGGCTGGATTTAAAAGGTTAGGGTTTCTTAGGCCTTATTTACAGTTAAATATCAGTACAGCATACGATAACTGTACTACAAATAAAAACAGCTGCAGAGATAAAGCTCATAAAACACATTAAACCTATAATGAGCTCAAATCAAATCAATCGGCTGCTACAGAAAGAACAGTGTTACACATACCACATCGTAAAATGTGATACATTTGTGTTTGTGTCTCAATACTTTTGGCCCTGTGGGATTTTGTGTGTGTGTGTGTTATCTATCAATAATCGATTATAAATGATAAACTAAGAGTGATGTAACCCTCAGAATAATATTAATAATAATAATAATAAAGATAAGTCTGGATATGCTGACCTCTCCCACCATGCCATTCCAGACGTTGTTGATTTTCTTGCCGTGTTTCCCGTTGGTTACCAGGTACAGATCGTAGGTGAACTTGACGTTCCTGGCGATCTTCTTGAGGATGTCGATGCAGAAGCCTTTGCAGCACTTTTTGATGTAGGTTCCTCCTCCCTCGGTGGTGTTACTGGTGAGAAACGAGACCAATTAGAGCATTATCTAAAGCTCAGAGTGCACCGGCATTAGGAGCAGAATGAGTACAGAGAAACATCTCAGGTTATAGGAGATAAAGAATAAACAAATATCTGTTCTGTAAATAGAAGCAAATGGAATCGGAAATCATTCAAACCTGCAAGCAAAGATCAGGGATCAGATTCACAAACGCGTCTTAAGAAAGAAAAGTTCTTAAATGTCTGATTTTACTTCATCAACTTCATCATCAAACAAAGTGATCAAAAAGAAGGCAGACGGACAGACTCATGGAAAGCGTTCTTTAAAAATACTTCCAATTCTCACCATCAAAGATTCTCCTCATTCCAAACTAAAAATCCAAAACCAGTGAGTGATGAGGTCATCAGGATCAAATAGGTTCACGCCCACTTCAGTGCCACCTGACAGGACTTAAAAGAGGGCATGGCAGTATTGGTAATGATCCTGCCATGTGCAGGTGCCGGCCACTCTTACACTAACACCACCTCCCGGAGACTCATTTTAATTTTGGATTAAAGCGTTCTTTATGACTGACATTACCACCAATGGCATCGCTCCTGCTAGACCTCAAACTAACTTCAGAACTGATGATGGCAGCTGGGTGGTGGTGGCATCTACAGGACCATAAGTCTCTTGCTCGGTGAGGAATAATAACCCTTCAGAGCAGAAAGCACGGCTGAACCACGAAGCACATGATGCTATTATCCCACGGAGAAAAAGTGCTCAGTCAGCTCCCCCTCACCCCGCCAGAATGGAGGGAATTACATCTAAGGAGGCTTATTTCTCCATAAAGAGGTTCCTGTTTCAAATAAACCTCCCACCGTGTCCAAAATCAGACACACGTTCAGCAGAATCTGGATTACCATCAATCTCTGTCTCTTGGAGCGCTGGGAGAAACTCCCTCCACTCCACTCTGTTCTTATTCTTAACGAGGGATCTGCTGTTTATTTACTTCCTCCAGAAACGAACAAATTAAAGCTTACAGAAACACATGGCTGTAGGTTTTACATCCCAAAATAAATAAAGAAGGAATAATATGGAAAATGCATATGAAAAAACACAGTATTTCTTCTATTTAATTAAAGATGTTTTATTTCTTTTCAGACTGTATGAAACGGATTTATTTCATGTTTTTTTTTTTAATTTTCTGGTTAATAAAACCCCATTACTATATTTGGGACAGTGTTCCCCTGAGAAAGATTGGAAGGGATTTCCATATTTCAGTCTGAAGTTTTTCTGATTTCTCTTGTTGTAAAATGCAGGGACGTCTCTGATAAAAATCTCGGTGTATTTTTCTGCATTAATGCTGCATCACAGACGCATAAATGACCTTTACCAAGGGTCCGGACCCGACCCAGTACCATGATAGGGCCTGGCTTTTGGACTTGTTCCTCATAACAGTCTGGACAGTCCTTTTTTATCAGTAAACATGATTGGTCTGAGCACAATCCCTGTTTCCATGGTGATGGTCCATCCTAGATGCCAGGGAAGTGGGCGGAGTTTTGATAACTCATGTGCTTCTATCAGCTATTGATGAATGACAATTCTTGATGCAGTGCCATCTGAGGGAGGGGAGAGAGATCACCCCTCTTTAGTTTAGGCTTATTAGAACTGAAATTCCCCCAGATTAGTGCAGGTTTAATGATTATTATGGTCTGTAGAGGGAGGAATATCTACAGTAAATCCCTTCTGATTGTTATTAGAGGAACATTGTTTGTAAATATTTGGTGATAAACTGGAGGGAGTTCCTCTGATCATCTTTACTCCTCAAATACATTTTTTCATTTGGGTTGTAGACGAATTCTGACAACATCAGGATGGATGTTTCTACAGGATCGGTGTTTGGAGTGTTTGGTGTGTTCGGAGTGTATGGAGTGTTTGGAGTGTTTGGAGTGTTCGGAGTGTTCGGAGTGTTTGGTGTGTTTGGAGTGTTTGGAGTGTTTGGAGTATTTGGAGTGTTTGAAGTGTTCGGAGTGTTTGGAGTG
Organism: Parotocinclus haroldoi; assembly: GCA_034779995.1. Classification (NCBI taxonomy): domain Eukaryota; kingdom Metazoa; phylum Chordata; class Actinopteri; order Siluriformes; family Loricariidae; genus Parotocinclus; species Parotocinclus haroldoi. Next base: position 14,296 of record JAUZST010003987.1, read on the forward strand.
TTTGGAGTGATTGGAGTGTTTGGAGTGTTCGGAGTGTTCGGAGTGTTTGGTGTGTTTGGAGTGTTTGGAGTGTTCGGAGTGTTCGGAGTATTCGGAGTGTTCGGAGTGTTTGGTGTGTTTGGAGTGATTGGAGTGTATGGAGTGTTTGGAGTATTTGAAGTATTTGGAGTGTTTGGAGTGTTCGGAGTGTTCCAGATTGCTGTAGCTTGTAGCTTGTACGGTCCGGATCACACACAGAGCATCTGGTAAAGCTCTACATTATGGGATGCATTAGTGCAGATGATTTCGATTGGAGCATGATGATGGTTCTCGTAGAAACATGCATGACCGAACCCTTCCTCCATCTCCTCCTCTCCCTCGTCCAAACAGCACACTGGATGCTTGAGTGGGGATTTAGCCGTAGGAAATGTGCGAGCAGCTCGCTACGCAGACACGCCGAGAGCTAAACATGTGTTCGTACGTGAGCTCGGATCATATCAAGCTCGCTGCACTGATCCCAGATCATATATCTCTCACCCTACTTAGCAGACGACTCCCATCTGAGCTTCGACTTTAGAGGCTCATTATTCCTGCCAACAGCTGATACGGATCCCGAATCCGGAGCGACGTCTGGAGAATGGAGCGCCCCTATATGGGTGCATGTGGAAAGCAGAAGCCTCTCATACAGCCAAAAGTCTGAGGCCACGTTTAGAATCTGGACTTACAGCTCACAAGATTTTCGTATGTTAAGGTTTAAGATTTAAGATCAGGTCTTGAGATCAATGTGTAAAAGAAAACAATCCTTAATGTCACATACATTATTAAACCAAAAATGAGATTTGGTGAGTTACAGCCTTACTGGAACCAGAACCAGACCCTTTAATCCATTATTCCTCAGATTGTCCATCAGCTGTTCTTTACACCTCTCCATCCTTAAACCTTTTAGGGATTTGCCTTGCCACTGTCGCCCTAGGTTTGCTCCATTTGGAATTGGATTTAGATCACAGAGGATATATAATATGTAAAAATTCATTGTAAAAAGCGCTATAGGATTCAATCTTTGATTTTTCTAAAGCTTTCTGACTAAGACTGAATTTAAAACAGAACGTGTATTTACTGCGAAGCCTGGCTGGGTTTAATAAACTCACATCAGTAATGAGAGGGCACCTAGAGTCCAGGTAAAACTTTACATCTGGGCTTTCTAACTGGTAATTTTCTCAAAACGCTGAATTTCCCAAGCCGTGCGAGTGAGGAATGTGCTGAAGTCAGCGGCTCTGCAGCACTGAGGAGGAACCATCTCCAAATGGAATGGATCTCCAAACCTTAACCAGAGCTCCAGAGAGAGAGAGAGAGAGAGAGAGAGAAAACCACTTTCATATCTGCATATTTATATGAGAGATAAATAAATCCCTGAGCTAAAAAACAGCAAAAATAAACCTGAGTGAATTTAAAATGATGAAAAGTTTTCTTCTGATTGATGACAGAGCTCATTTGTCTCACCTTAAGATTCTACCGATTTAAAAAATGATGCATCTGTTTAAAATAATGAATGAATATTGATCAGCCAGAGTTATGGAATGTAATAAAACTCAAACTGAATTATGTTTAGAAACGTTTTCCTCTTATAACATTGCGTGTTCAAAAGGGACCCGGAATAAAGTGTTCTTTAGAACAGAATCAGTTTAGATTGATTATTTAATCAATAATAATTAAAGAACGCTGATGTTTGTGGATCCAGATGGTATAAAGTCTGAGGTTCTCGTGAGAAAGTTCATCATTTAGCACTCACTCTTTGATGTGCTTGCGGCAGGGGACGGAGTTACGCATGCAGGTTCCCGTCAGACGTTCCACGTTCTCCACGATCACAAATGGTTTCTCTTCCAGAGTCACGATGGTCAGGTGATTATCGTCCGTCTCGGTGTCACCAAACGAGTTAAAGCGGGGCCACACCGGATATTTCAGAGTCAGGCTGCGGTTCTCCCATTTCCCCATCTGCAAATACAAACGTAAATACTCCAGATGAGTTCCATGAAGGTGTGTGAAGTGTTTGGTATGTTCTCTTCACATGTTTTGACCCCTGAAGCATTCCAGGTGGATTGGTTATTCTTTATCTGGATTAATTTATTCTATGATGGTCTCATATAAACGTTGACTTTTGCATCACACACACACACACATACACACACATACACACACATACACACACACACACACACACACACACATCTTCATTTTGTAAAACAGAATCAGTTCCTCAGAGCTGGAACTGTTCCACTTTCTATCAGCCTTTATTTCCATTTTACTGCAGCCTCGAGGGAGCAACGACACCTGAGAGCTTACACACACACACACACACACACACACACACACACACACACACACACACACACACACACACACACACACACA
>JAUZST010003988.1:0-12432 GCA_034779995.1 Parotocinclus haroldoi
AGGCGTGTTCTCTGGAGTGACGAATCGCGCTTCTCCATCTGGCAATCTGATGGACGAGTCTGGGTTTGGCGGCTGCTAGGAGAACGGTACGGTACTTGTCTGACTGCATTGTGCCAAGTGCAAAGTGTGGTGGAGGGGGTTGGGGTGGGGGGGTGTTGTGGTGTGGGGTTGTTTTTCAGGAGCTGGACTTGGCCTCGTTAGTTCCAGTGAAAGGAACTCTGAATCCTTCAGCATACCAAGACATTTTGGACAATTCCATGCTCCCAGCTTTGTGGGAACAGTTTGGAGCCGGCTCCAAGAACTCATTAGTGAAAATCACGCACTGAATTACTCTGCAAATGTTGCATAAATAAGCCGTCAAGATGTCCTTATGCCCCCTTTTAAAGCCACATGTGCTTAGATTATATGTTCCACATTTGGAATTGCTCCTAATAAGAGCATCTTCTAAATGACTATTATCAATGCTATTAAGGGTAAATCACACCTTTAATAACATGTTATGGCAAACCTACACGAGGCAGACGTTGTACACTTTACTGCTTCGAATTATACTCCAATTCCTGCTCGTGTAATTACACTACCTGGCCACCAGAGGGTATCATTTTTCATTACTGATAATTTTGGCTGGGTTCCTACATTTATTTAGCTCAATATGGGCTACCTCGAGCCCTCTGTGCTTTTCGTTATTGACGTTGGAGCACAGCAGTCCATCCATAGTCTGAATAAACAAGTAATTCAATATCAAATTCTCTCCTAAATACGTGTAATTAACCTCCCATCCCCATCCGCACCCCAACCACATTCCTTGATCTAATTCACTCGTCAAAAAAAAAAAACAAAGAATTCCCACGACACTACAAGTCCGGCGTCCATCCTGGTCCAAGTCTCCAAGTCTCATCTCGTTAGATGTTGTTTTTTATCTCAGTAGAGTAAAGAGCCATTTTGGGAAGTCTTAAAAACAGCACAGACCATTAGCAGGATTTCTCATCTTGGCCAATTTGACTAACAGTTTCCTCTACCCTATTGCAATTTCCTTAAGCTGGAGACAGACGGACTGAACCAAAACAGTCATGCAGAATATATTTTGTGTATTTGGTGCACATTGGTACAAGCTCCTAAATCTGCAGTTAAGCTAAGGGTTCACAAATGTTCTTAACGACTCTTCACCTATACTTGTTCCAATCAATAAGGTTAGTGCACGGTGTCTTGCTGGATGCTTCCCTGCATTCAGGGGCAAAAGATAGTTAGTAGATAACCAATGGCAACGATTACTCTCTAGAAATAACAGACTTTTGGTTCATATATGCGCTAAGACATCGCTCCCAAAAAACGAGGGGCTATTTCATAAAGAATATGAAGCCATTAAAAAGAGGCATTGGCTTTGATTTCATTCAACAAGATCATCAGAAAAGCAAATAAAGTCAAAACGTTGAGCAAGCAAAAGAGATGCAAACTCTGTTGTTGTTGTTGTGGTAGGGCTGGGTACCTATATTTTTGATTTGATGATGTTTTTGATCATTATTATTCCTCAAAGCCCTACATCTCGAGAAACTGGTAGATTGCTGGTTTTATTACTTGTATCAGCTGGTTGCTGGCTGTTCGGGAGTTTGGTTCTTCTGGTAGGAGCTTTGTGAACGTGTTTGGTCTCTCTGGTGTAGGCTGGTGGGTGTGCTGTGGTTTCTAGCTGGGCCTGGCAAAACCAGTGCTGCCAACTCCTCAGTAAGCATAGTCGACATGGTCTTACCTAAAAGTCGCTAGATGACGTCATTGCATCTTTTGCATAATAACGTCGTCGGAGAGAAAAGTAAAAAAAAAAAAAAAAAAAAAAAACACGCCGATATGAAACAAAAGGACAGCCAGTTTTAAATTCCTTCATAACCAAGCGACTACAAGCTCCCTAAAAAACTAGCCAGGCTCAGCGGGTTGCCAGACGTTCACGCGGACAGCGACGCGCCGTTCGTATTGCGTGTAGAAATGCTCGTACGAAATTCCTCCCAGGCCGCCTTCACAGGACGAGTGGTTTTTTGTTTGTTTTTTTTTTTGTGGTAAAAATACAAAACCCATTGAAGTCGTGCAGCCGGGAACGCGCTTCCGATTCAGAAACGTTTTCCGATTTTCCCTTTGGCAAAGTTTTTATGGAGCTAAACTACGATCGGTGTTTATCCCAAACCTACCGAGTCTTAAGCGCTACTTTAGATCTACCCTAGGTTCAAAATCCAAACTCGGAAAGGACGGATAGAAAAATCTTAGCCAGGCTAATGTGAAATTAGCTATCAGTTACCTTTAAAAAAATTCCTAGCTATATCAGGCAGGCTTACGAATTTCGAAACCAGACTACGCCTAAAACTAAAATACGGCGCATAATCTCAGCGGGACTGGAGGGAGAGCGAGCCCTCGTAAACTCGGGACGGAGACGATTGAGCGAGTGCGTGAGGCCGTCAGACCGCTAATACGTGTTTGCATGCTTTGCGTGTATTTTTGTATTTTTTTTTTTTGTCAAATGTCAAACGGAGACGGACGGTAACAGTCGTCGGCGTAAACTGGGCGTAGGAAAGGCGCGAGCGGGCGGCGCGGGAAGGCCCGTGGCGTCGAACCTGGTTCCTCTAACGTATGGGTGGAGGATAACGTTTAAAAAAAAAAGTTTAGTGGGTGCAGTCGCCCAGCGAACACGTCCGACAAGCCGATCAATCGATGAACCAAACGAATCGGTTTAACCCAAAAAATACCCAGCTGGGGTTTCTCTAACAAGCCGCACCGGCCGAATTGAAAGCTGGGTCTGAGGTCGACCCGAAATAAGAAATAAGTCTGAAAGGTGACGTTTGTGTTCTGGTTACCCACGAGCAAGCTGAGCATGCGGATCCACGAGCAGAGGCGGGAGTTTAAGAGCAGAAGTCCGTTTCTTCATTAGCTCACGTTCAGAGACTTTTTGGGAGTACGGACCCCGCCAGTTATGTGTTTTGTACCAAGCTGTAAATGGTGTACGCCCCTGTCCTATTGTAAGTAGTACTCCTTTGTTTACACAGCCACCAGTATGTCCTTTCTAAACAATAAACATAAACTGGAGTCTCTGTTTCCTCAGGCTGTGTTGTTCGTGACTGTCTGATCGAGGCCTTTCGGCGCTCGCTGCCACGTTGCCGTTTCGTTCGCTCGTGAAAGGGAACGTTTCCGTACCCCGAAAGGACTACGCGACTTACGCCAACGTCTGATCGACGGCCGTGACCTGTTTCACAGAACGTAATGCGGTCGATTCCTTGGGCTGATCTTCTCTAAACGTCACCGGTAAGGTAGATTAACGTTTGGTCTGAACGTTTGTTAAGTAGAAATGAAATCTCTGCCGGCTTTACCATCGGGACGTGCCGATCGAAACGTAAACGACCAGGCTTGGTTCTCTCGAAACCAAAGCACTCGACGAAAAAGTGTCCTAGCTGGTGTCGCCCAAAAACCCTGGCTAACCTCGCCATTGAAGACGTCGTTCTTGGAATAACTCGAGTTACGAAATGCTAAATCTAGGGTCTGTCTGCAGACGTGACGTTCGCTCGCTCGCCTGAAAGAGAACTGAGGATTATCCTCAGAAGATCCGCTCGGGGCTTCTGAAAAAAATCCATTTCCTCTCAGAACTGATTAGGGTACGATTAGGACCCCTGGGCGGCGTTCTGAGCCAAGCTGCTAAACCTGTTTTGGGTTTCTGATTGTTTCTCCCGTGGATCGCCTTGTCGGCTGATCTGCAGACGGACCCGGATTCGTGGATTTTACAGTGGCTTCTTTACCGGTCAGAACTACGTTTCCCATAGTTCCACTCTCTTCTCTTCAAACCCCGGAGCACAAAGAGCACATAGAGCATTTTCGTACTGGCTCGTCCCGAGTGATACCCCGGTTTCACAAAGTTATTTCCTGTGCGCGGGCAACCCATCAAACGGAGCCCGATCAAACGGAGTCTCTCAAGAATTCCAAGAGGCCAATGTTGGCTGTCGCTTCCTCGTCCTTCTTTCGTTATTAGGTTAGTTTGTATCACGAGAAAACGAAACAAAAAACTAAAAAGCAGAGCTTTAGCAGAGTTAGCCGATGGTAGCGTGTCGTGTTTTTGTTGTTTTTAGGCTTTTTTTTTTCTTTTTCTTTTTGGACGTCGTGTCACCGCTGGGCGTCTACTTCGGCGTTCGGGAAACGAGACAAAAAAAAAAAACGAAACGGAAAGGCGGCTTCCCTGGCGTTCCCGCCGCCGCCGGTCTTCCCTCGTGGCCTGTGTGTGCGTATATGCGAACGTGTGAGCTTGGGCGCCTTCGCGTGGACGACGTCCGGCCTTTTTTTTTTTTTTCGGGTGTGTAGGAGGACCGGAGCGCGTTTAGAAGCCCTTGATGTGGCAGTACGCTTCGAGCGACGAGAACAGGATGTAGATTAGCCACAGGCTGACGAACAGCATGGTCGTCAGCGCTTTGGCAGTCCTGGGGCCGCCCAGCTCGCCCCCGATGTCAGGCCGGCGCCGGTACATGAGCGTGGCCACGCAGATGAAGGCGAAGATGGTAAAGAGCGTGACGGAGAAGGCAAGGTTGCCCGGCTCGACGCGGAACTCGCGCCCCTTCGACTGGTGGAAGATGGCGGCGATGGACCACGCCACGCCGATGCCCAGGAACACGTTCACCGCGTTGCTGCCCGTCACGTTTCCGATCGACGCGTCCGCGTACTGGTCCTGGATGGCGGCCACTTTACTGGCGAAGGTGTCTGGAGAGAGAAAGAGACATTTTGTTGACCTCTGGTGGTCGAATGATGCACGTACACCTTACACTTAGAGCTCGCGCGAATAAAACCTGATTTGTACGAATGTAAGGACAGATGTCGCTAAGTAATTACAGACTGCATTTATTGGGGAAAACCGTACTAAAAGGAGGCTCTAGTTACCCTGCTATGCCGCCTCTAGCCTGGATACAAGATTGCCAAAGCTGGCGTCCCAACTGCTCCCATTAATGTTAGATTGGCTATAGTGTTAAAGTGTTACAAAGTGACAGAAGTGTTACAATCTGGCGGAGCAATTCCTGAGAAACTCTTGCTGTGGGTGGGCGAGCATTATCCTGCTGAAAAAAGGCCAACTGGAAGCCCTGGTATGAGAGGCAACGCAGGATTTCCTGCACGTATCGCTGAGTTGTTAGTGTTCCTCCTATCACTGTTAGTTGTCGTGTTTGCCTTTGGGGCAGTGTGTCGCTCCACAACGAAGGCAGAACTGCGATACGGTTCCGTTTCCGAGGCTGCCCAGGACACCTGAGGACCTCAGAGCGGTTGCAAATTCGTCTCGTCTCAAGTGCGCACCCGCTGTTTAAAAAAACGTATCAGGCCCAAGGTGAGTGTGAGTGAGTAGAAAGAGTATAAAACGCTCGCTGGAGGTGGAGGAACGCTTGAATGCTTCGAGATTTATCCGAGTAACTAAGGCGAGGAAGTATGACATCGTCTGAGAGAAGTTCTCCCTGTCTGCATGTTACGGATCAGTGAACAACAAACCTACAGGGAGTGTGTGCGTGCGCGTGTGTGTGTGTGTGTGTGTGAGTGTGTGTGTGTGTGTGTGTGTGACAGCAGAGGGAGAATATTTGACAGGGTAAGTGTGTGTACTTAAGATGAGATACATGGACTAAACCATGTGTATGTCTGTAAGAGGGAGATGTGACTGTGCGTGTGCGTGTGTGTGTGTGTGTGCGTGTGTGTGTGTGTGTGTGTGTGTGTGTGCTAAAAGCAGTTAGCCACAGCTGAATACCAATAAAACCCTTTAGCCATAAGCTCAAATACAGAGAGAACACGACTGAATGAGGACAGATGGACTGCTGTATTCCGTGTGTGTGTGTGTGTGTGTGTGTGTGTGTGTGTGTGTGTGTGTGTGTGTGTTGGGTCTAGTAGATGTTTGGATAGCGTTAATTGTGAGTTCAAATAGCAGGAGTTTGAACAGCAAGAGTTCAGGTGAGAGTTTGGATAGATAGTGAGTTTGGATAGTGAGAGTTTGGATAGTGAGAGTTTGGATAAATAATGAGTTTGGATAGTGAGAGTTTGGATAGATAGTGAGTTTGGATAGTGAGAGTTTGGATAGTGAGTTTGGATAGTGAGAGTTTGGATAGTGAGAGTTTGGATAGTGAGAGTTTAGATAAATAATGAGTTTGGATAGTGAGAGTTTGGATAAATAATGAGTTTGGATAGTGAGAGTTTGGATAGAGAGTTTGGATAGTGAGTTTGGATAGTGAGAGTTTGGGTAGTGAGAGTTTGGATAGTGAGAGTTTAGATAAATAATGAGTTTGGATAGTGAGAGTTTGGATAGTGAGAGTTTGGATAGTGAGAGTTTGGATAGTGAGAGTTTGGATAGAGAGTTTGGATAGTGAGTTTGGATAGTGAGAGTTTGGATAGTGAGAGTTTGGATAGAGAGTTTGGATAGTGAGAGTTGGAATGGTGTGGTTTGACTGTATTTTATTTGTAGTGAGTAACATAAACAGTATTTAAGTTATACTGTATTAAACCTATCACACTTTATACTAGGTACACTAAGTATATCTTAATCCTCTTCGTCCCCTGTGTGACCCATAACCACACACACGATTATTCTAATAATTCTAATACAGAGTCTAAAGTATTACAGTGTTTCTATAGTGTAATTTATAAAGGATAGAAATATTTGTTAAAAAATAACCGTATTAAATGACTTTCGTACTGACAGAGTGGCAGAACATAGGGATTGATTTAACCTTCACATTTACATCTCTGGTTCATGAACAGAATCCAATCTGTTGCTTTCTTTCTCTCTTTTTTATCGTCTCCATCTCCATGGCATTACCATGGCGATCCTGGGCCGTTTATCAACCAGACGGTCTGCTAACGCTCCTATCACTGACGTAGGCGTCGTGGCAACGAGCGCTGCGTCCCACGATTCCCTGCGGGAGAGCCGACAGCGTTCGCAGATTTCACGTTTCCGAGCGCTCCGAAACAATTACAGAATTGGACGTGCCAAATCTCACAATTATACACCTACACCATCGACTAACCAGTTGCCATGAGACACTGATCTCCAAATCATCTACTAACCTGTTACCATGAGACACTGATCTCCAAATCATCTACTAACCTGTTATCATGAGACACTGATCTCCAAATCATCTACTAACCAGTTACCATGAGACACTGATCTCCAAATCATCTACTAACCTGTTACCATTAGACACTGATCTCCAAATCATCTACTAACCTGTTACCATGAGACACTGATCTCCAAATCATCTACTAACCAGTTACCATGAGACACTGATCTCCAAATCATCTACTAACCAGTTACCATGAGACACTGATCTCCAAATCATCTTCTTAATTTGATGCCACATAATCAAACTGGCAATGGGTTATCCCCGCCTGACTCCTCCCCTCTTACCTGGCACCGAGGTCCCTAGTGCGACGAACACGACGGCGGTGACGGAGTCCTTCAGGCCCACGGTGCAGCCGAAGTGAGACGCCAGGTCTCCGATGAAGGCGGTCAGCACCCCGATCATGATGATGGACACGACGAAACACGCCCAGCCGTTCCAGTAATCGGTGGGCGGGACAAAGGCGAACAGGACCTTCCAGAAGACGGTGAGGAAGTGCATGACGTAATCGAAGCAGGAGGGGAGCTTCTCCTCGCCGCACTCTTCGTCGTCGTCGTCCTCGCCTGCGCAGAGAGGGAAGAGTAACACGTGCACACGTTTAACGGCCTCGCCTGGCACCCTGCCCCGGGCGGGGCGTGCGGACGCAGGGCAGGGGGCTGGGCAGTCGACCCCACGAGCGCCCATCCCTGCGCAATCGCAATCGTCGTACACAAGATAAACACACACGAGCACAGGTGTGTGCGTTCCCACGGCTGCGTCCCTGTATCACGCGTAAGCCTGTTAGCTTTATCTCCATGGCAACGCTGTGTGAGTAACCGGCTGCTCATCCTTGATCCTAGCGCATTTCACAGCGCGGCGCTCACACACACTCACACTTTCACTGGTAATCTGCGCAGATAAACACACTGACGTTTAAAGCCTTTAAAGCATTAAGAGTTTTTAGTGCGTAACCCTGCGTTCACAACGAGGCACCGTACGACAAAACCAAAAGCTTTCCAAATCTGAGCAGACTGAAGCCGGCTTCTCTTCGGTCGGTGAGGGGTTCGGAGGGTGAGACGTCGACTGATACGTACCGGCACTGACTGTGATGGCCTCGATGAACTGGTCTCTCCAGCTGTTCGTTCCAACCAGCAGTGCCAAGTTCGTCTTCTTTATCAGCTTATCGACCGTGTTCTACAGTGAAAGAGAGAACAAAGAAAAAGTGGTCTGGGGAGGAACGTCAGTGACTTGTGAACAGCCCTTACATTAACACACACCTTTGAGAGAACGGAATGCCCAGCCTCACAGTCTTGTTCAAAAATCTAGCAAAAATTGTTCTTATAGGACGTTTTATCAGACGTGTCTGACCACATGTGCACGGGACACCGGGCCAGGCACTGGGGACCAAAAATCCTGGCCCTATTAAATCGGCTGCTCCAATAAAAATATCTGAAAGATAATACTGGAAATAATCATAAGGCTTCAAGGCTTTCCCTCTTTACATCATCTACACCAACAACTAACCAGTTACCATGAGTCACTGATCTCCAAATCATCTACACCAACAACTAACCAGTTACCATGAGTCACTGATCTCCAAATCATCTACACTAACCAGTTACCACAAACTACTACTCTCCACATCATCTACACCAGTATCTTACCAGTTACCATGAGTCACTGATCTCCAAATCATCTACACCAGCTACTAATAAGCTACCATGAGACCCAGATCTCCAAATCATCTACGCCATCTACTAATAAGCTACCAGGAGTCACTGATCTCCAAATCATCTACACCATCTACTAATAAGCTACCATGAGACACAGATCTCCAAATCATCTGCGCCATCTACTAATAAGCTACCATGAGTCACTGATCTCCAAATCATCTACGCCATCTACTAATAAGCTACCAGGAGTCACTGATCTCCAAATCATCTACGCCATCTACTAATAAGCTACCAGGAGACACTGATCTCCAAATCATCTACGCCATCTACTAATAAGCTACCAGGAGACACTACAGAGGCAGCAGTAAAGCCGGGGATCGAACCTGATATCTCTGCAGCTGTGCTGCTTTTAATTAATCAGCAGTGCGGCGTTGGATCAGTCCTGATCCCTGATAAGATGGCTACTCTGCAGCGCTACGTGTCACCGCGGCGTTATTAACGACTGGAAAGATTTCAATATTACTGAAATGTTCACAGGGCGAATCCAATCAAGAAAGGGGACACGAGCCCAATCATTGGTGGTGCTGTACACACACACACACACACACACACACACACACACACACACACACACACACAGTGCTACGATCCCACGTGAGACAGTACAGAACATGATCTCTAAAGAGTCTCTGCCTTCTCTGAAGTCCTACTCGTCTGGCCGCCTCGCTCTAAGTGTGTGGGTTTGAAGTGTGTGTGTGTGTGTGTGTGTGTGTGCTTAAAGAGTGTGTGTGGGCTTAAAGTGTCTGCCTGTTTCAAGATGCACTAAGCCTTTTGCAGGCGCATCCGAGTCGCGCTTTCTGTACGACAGCTTCGTAACGCTGCTTTTTAAAGTTTCTCTGAAGTGGAATTCGTTGGGTTTAAACTCCCCTTCGGAACCCAGGATCTCAGGCACCAGCAGTGCTAGCATTTAGCTTTTAGCACCAAGCTAAAAGTGGTCCAACGGTGGAACCTCGGAATTCGAATGTCTCTCCAGTTGAAGAATTCGGGCGTCGCACATGAAGTGTTTTGCCCCTAAATCCGAACGAAAATTCCCCTCTTGAACATGCCCCCCCCCCTTACATAAAGCACCCAGGGGTGCGATCGTCCAACCACGAGACGCTTTTAATCATTCATTACGTACAAATATCATGAGACCCCCATTAACAACAAATAAACAATCGTTTGCTACTCTTTATGGGACACCAATCGGAGCGTCTGGAAACCGGCCAAATTTCCACTTAAGGATGCACCTTACGAAATACTGAGCAGACGTCCCACGGCATTTAGAACTCTACTAGTGGGCGGAGACTCGTGGCCGTGTTGTCCCTCACCTTGAACTCGTAGGACTCCTCGATGATGACCTCCAGCTTGACGTGCTCCCCCAGAGTGGGCTTTCCCATCTCTGCGATACGCCGCTCCTCCTCCTCCTCCCCCGTCAAAGGCTCCGCCTCTTCCGGAACGCTCTCCTTCGGATCCTCTGTAATGGGTCACGGGACGGTCACACGCTAGCGCTTCGGCACAACGGTCCGATCAGTCATGGGTGAGTCGTTTGCACGGAAAGGTTTCGGCTTTTTGAAGGCAGCAGATGTCGCCAAAGAGCCTGAGCTCATTTCTCTTAACACAAGAGACGGTTTGGCTCAAACGCTTTGGGAACGAGTGGTAATTTTTCGCCCCAGAAACCAAGGCGAGCCACGTTTTTATTGATCAGTGGTTTCCTGCGAGGCCTTGCTTTGTACCTCGTTACCCCCCTGTGCTGCGCTTAAGCAAATCGGACCAGGGCGCGACTCAAATCACCCATGTCTGATTGAATCAAAGAATCGTTCTTCAAAACGCTTACAAACCGGACGGCCGGAGTCCGAGTGCGTTACCAAAAAAACCAATCCTCCGTATTGAATGTAGTGCCCATGCACACGTAGCCATGGTAACCGGTTCAAGTTACTGCAGGAAACCATAAACTCACGTTCACATTTGACTCATTAGATTAGACACTGCTTGGGTCCTGGCGGTGCCTTCTGGCCAGCTTGGGGGCCACAACATGAGCGACTGTCTGTTTCCGAAGGAGGGCAGGGATGTTGGAGGATCATCCCGGGGCACTACCACAGTGACCGCTCTGGAACACGCCCCCTGCGTTCGATGTCAGGTCAGGGTTGCCGGGGTGCGGGACCGTTCCCTGATGAGCACGCGACCCGGCCTGAAGGCACCACTGGGATTCGAACCCAGGTCTCTGCATTGGCGTGTGAGCGTGTTAGACCACACCCACTGATGACGGCCGAATATACTGCCATAACGTGCATTACGATCCAATCTAATCCCATCTAACTGTGTGAGGGTTGCCAGATGTTCAGCTCTCACCCCGACTGCTCAGAACTTCTCTAGCCTTGGATCTATTTTCGTGACCGTTCTGCAGTGTTGACGGTAACGCACTCGGACCGCACTGTAAAGAACAGACGATGAAGGATGAAGGATGAAATGATGTGTGGAATATGGAGTGCTAAACACACACACACACACACACACACACACACACACGCCGTTATTAATTCGAGTAGAATTCCAAGCATGATTTGAGGTGTTGTACCTTTTGAGGTGTTACCCCCTTTGTTACCTTGTGGGGACATTTAGATGGTCCTCATAAGGTAAACCGCTTTTATTTGGGAAGCCAAAAGAGCCAAACGGTGTGTGCGTTTGGGTCGAAACGTTCAGTAGCGCTCTCTTCCCATCCGTGAAGGGACAACTTTAATTTACACACGCACACACACACGCACACGCCCAGGCAGCTGGCCATGACAGGAGACGAGAGTTGAAATTAGAAGCTGCACTTGTTCACCTCGGAGTCTGGAACCTGCAACGACGTTTGACTTTGAAGGAGCTGTGAAGGATTTGGGCTGCCCTTTACCTCTGGACCAGCCTTAAATCCCTCTCCGAAAGCTTTCACGCCGAATGACGGGCACAGTCGACCAGCTGGGTCGCCACGGGCCCCGTATTAGGCGGATTAGATTAGAGAGGCGTCAGTGGGCGCGTGTGGGGTTTTTTTTTTTTTTTTTGGTCTATATATGTGTGCCAATGTGTGTCAGGGACCACCGAAACGTTCCAGATTAGAAGGTAGGAAGTAGGAGAGGAGGCATGACTGAAGATCACAGAGGGGCCAAGAGCAAGCGAGAAAGATTAGAAAAGGCAAGAGAGACAGGTAGAGAAAGAGAGAGAGAGAGAGAGAGAGGGAGAGAGAGAGAGAGACAGGTAGAGAAAGAGAGAGAGAGAGAGAGAGAGAGAGAGAGAGAGACCTCTGTGCTCCGAACATCCTCTCCTCGTCCACTGTGGGGTCTCAAGCGCTACAAAAAAGCTGCACTGCTTATTGTACACCTCTCGGTCGAGCAACCTGACCGAGAACGTCTTCCTGCAGAGACAAGACAAGAGGCATTGGAAATGTGCATCTCACACACACACACACACACACACACACACACACACACACAATCCACAGAACATCCATGCAGACTCTTAGGAGAAGATGATCATGTCGTGATGATGAAAATCTCCCCTATTTGAAGACCACGGAGACCATGGGAAGCATGACTAGTCCCACGGGGGGGGGGGGGGGGGGGGGGGGGGGGGGGGGGGGGGGGGGGGGGGGGGGGGGGGGG
>JAUZST010003989.1:0-16680 GCA_034779995.1 Parotocinclus haroldoi
TATATATAGTACAACAACTATAACTATAATATACTATAATAACATAGCAAATACGAATGTTGGCATTATAGCCCAATAAGCAGTTCGTTGTAGGTTCTTATGTGTCCTCACTAGGTCAGCTTTGGTGAAGTGACATGATCAGTCAACCAGAAGAGGGTAGGAGGATTTTTTTAACCTTTGATATGGTCTGACTAATATCATGAGGATTGGAACTGACAATGGAAGAGCATCTTGACTGGAGCCGTAACTGTTTATCTTAGTGTGTGAATACATTTAATATTAGTGTGTCAGCTTGAACCAACTCTGAAACAGGTACAAAAATGGCAGAAATATGATAGGTACGCGTCGTATTTATATTCATCGTAATTAAATATAAGATAATGACGAAAAGGTCCTAAAGATCACCAAAAACATCCGACAATATAGCACTAACTGCACATGGAACACTTACCACAGAGGTGTTTAGGCCGGAAACGACAGGTTCATGTACTTCTCGGCAGCGGTTATGTTCATGCTTGCAGGCAGGGATTGTTTTGATGACCTCGTCAGGGTCAGTGGCTTCCTTAATGTCAGAGAGGCCTTTAGCCCATGCAGCCGAGCTCACCAACCAAAAGAAGGCAAAAATAGCCGTCACCACAAAATCCTGAGGAAGTGCCAAATAGAAAAGGTAAATGCCAGAACTGCATTGACTCATGGAATACAGGAAAAAGTTACAATCAGTTTAACTAACCAGACACAAGCTACATTTCCTAGGATCGTCTGTTGCCATCTAGGCAAAGATTGCATTCATAACTAATGATACATTCTGCCAATGATACACAATATACATTGGGAATATACAATAGTGATTTTCATACAGTTTTGATTCATTTTTGAAGTGTAAGACAAATAACAAAAAATGTCTTTAATACATTTTTAAACAAAAAACCCTCTAGTCGCCTGTACTTAACATTAATACAACATTAATAAAAACATTAATAATAATTAAAATTGTATACAAAATGTTCTACAGGAGGGTGAGTCAAAAGACACAGGGTATGTCGTGGACTTTATGCAAAGGAAGCCAAAACCATTGTTGAGATTTCTTTGTCTTTAGTTGTCTTCGGATGATCACTACGTGGCTCGTTGTCGACAGGCCAGTTTCTCAGGGATGCAGTAGTGCTGCGTGAAATTGGTGTCTTTTTGGGTGTTGGTTGTTGAAGTCTGCGGCTATGATACGGCAGCCGTGTTCCTCGGACATCATCAATTTCATCTTCACTTACCTGTGATGAACAACTAAAGTGTTGAACTTTCTGCGTTGGTAACTTTTAAACCCCAAGAGACATTGCAAATATGAGTGCGGCAATCGATTTGTGAGAAAATTCTGGTCTTCTTGTCTTCTGACCAGTCTACATGACCATTTTACCATTGGAAAAACTTGCCCTTGAACCAATATGGTGGCTTTCATGATGGTGGCCATGTTCCAGACACAGCCTAAAAGATTACACCCATTACTTGGTGGGGTACCAAGATATGTCATTTTCCCTTTTGTTCTGCGATAAAAGGGTATACATACATTAAGCTAAGTTAACTGAGTTTAAAAACGTCATTTCTAATTCCAAAGAACAAGTCAAAATATTTTCTTGTATATTGTTTTTCAGTCCAATGCTATTGAAAGAAATTAGAATCAGTTTTAAATCATGCCATATTTTAAAAATTGTATTATTAAATAAATGTGTACAGATTGTTACAGATTCTCCACATTTCAGTTGCTAAGTGCTAGGGGTGGGCAACGTTTTATCGCATCTTGATAAGTTTTGTTATAGTGATAGACAATGTGCTTTTCTGAGCCTATCGTCAGTGCTTCGTTAAAAGTGTAATTAGTTTCATTCAAAGTTTAATTAGGAATATTAATTTGTTAATTTTCAGTAAAAAAATCACTTTAGTAAGTATAACAGGGGATAACACTTAAATAGTGACTACATTTTGTCTGTGATCACATGGAGCGTGATAAATATTGTAAATATTGAAAATGACTTGTGTCTATGTAAATGTTTTGATATAATATTTTGACCATATCGCCCACCCCTACTAAGTGCTATCTCAACCTGAACATCATCATGATGTTCACTGAAAACATCATGATGCACCATTACAGCCCTAATAGTAAGTGATATAATTATCCAGTTATCAGGAGTTAAATATATTATGCAAAACACTACATGATTCCTAGAGAAAGCGAGAGAGAAAAACTGAAACTTACGAGCTGGGCACCGCGGTTGCCTTCACGGTATTTCTCCAGAATGAAGACGTAGACTGACAAAGCTGCCATGGAGTAGAGGAAGGAGAAAACACCAACGGTGACAAAGAATTCAGCAGAAGAAGAGTAGTCACCTTCGAGGAACAGTTGCTCCGTCACTGGGCCTTTACACGTTGGCACGTCAAACCACACCTGATGGAGTCTGATGACATAGAGATACAAACGTTGTGATTACAGTGCTGTTCAGGAGTTAAAGGTCACACCATTTACAAATCAGACAAAATATATTACTGTCAGTTTATATGGAGGTACAGACAATTGGCAGTTTATACAGTACATGAGTGACCAGGTTCTGATTAACATATTTTGTCCCTTACAACAGATGCACAAGCTTAGCTCCACTTGAGTACTCATGACCTTTCCAACCCTATAACAAAAATAGATTTTTCATTTGTTGATATGTGCCAAATACTGCTGTAAATACATTTACATTTACATATATTTTATTTAGCAGGTGCCCTTAACCAGAGCTACTTACAATTAATACAGTCTTACAATACAAGCAATTGTGGTTTAACAGCCTTGCTCAGGGACCCAACTGTGGCAGAGGTGGGATTTGAATCCTGGTCCATAGTCCAGTATCTTAACCACTAGGCCACCACAGTCCCATCTAAAAGTATCTAAAAGTCCTCCAAAGCACACTGACTACATCCACCATCTTTGCCGGTGTCTCAAATGGAAAGGATCCTCATACAGTATTTCCTTACTCATATACAACAGCATCCGGGCCAGAATCTACACTTATAGATTCAAACTGGGCCTCCATTTGATGGTGGAACCATCAGTTTGTACCACCCAAGTACCTCTAATGTACTGCTTGTCACTTTGCCTCCCTGTCACTCTTAGCTGTGTTTGTTGCATGATTTATGAGCAAAATATAAATCAGTGAAGTTTACAGGCTGCAGTATCTTTGCTTCTCCAGACAAAACTTCACCATTCTTGAGTTTCTAGGCTTCAAAGTGACTGGATACAATGATATATGATATCAGTCAAAAGTTTGACATTAACGCTTGTAATGATTTTATTTTCTATATTTGAGTTATGTTATTAATCTTGCAGTTGCAAAAAAAGACCTTAAGGCAACAAAGTAATAGAAATAAACAATTTGATGTAAAGGTGTGTTTGCTAGCATTTGTTTCAGCTCTGTGTGGTAGCGATAAATGTTTTAGTGACTAAGAACTTCCCAAGGCTGCCAGACAGCGGATGCTTCAGCAAGGCACTGATCGCTCAACTGCTTAACTTACTGCAAACATCCAGGGAAATAAACTGGTCACAAAAGTTAGTAGATATTTCAAAAGTTGGTCGAAATATATAAGGCTAAGTGTTTGTTGATTATATTGGGTATTTACAATAGACGAGACATCTGTTTTTAATTACAATTAGCACCAGAGAGAGAGAGAGAAAGAGAGCGCGAGAGAGAGAGAGAGAGAGCTTTATTGTCATTGCACATGACCCAATGAAATTCTGAGTGGTACCTCTTACGACAAGAAAGAGTGCACGACAACATTAGTAAACACATAGACATTCAAGTTTTAAAAGCACATAAGAGGTAATAGGTAATATAATATAACAATATAAAATAAAAAACACAGGTGTATAATAATATAATAGCAATAACAACAGCAATGTGACTATATAAATAAGAATAATAAATGATATGGTTTAATATGAATAATACTAATAATATATTGCAACAATATAGTTTAGTAACAGTGCAGTACCTGTTAGTATATAAAATGATAGTACTACTAGAATAATTATATAGTATAGTAAGATATAATGTATACAAGTATGATATAACAGTACACCAGGCAACTGTTATAAAACATATCATGTCAAATTATTTCATTATAAATGTCTGCTTGTAAGTAAAACTGTTTTTGACCGACTTAATTAGCTCTGTGTTAAAAGATTTGGGAATACCACGTCTGTGTTCTCAGTTTAAAGCTTCTGCTAAAGGAATACAAAATGACTCTTGGCTCAGCAGCAATATGACCTCATATCGATCTGTGATGCTATGTGAGAACATGGTGGCTCAAGCTAAGCTACCAAAACTAAACAAGATCGACTGACTGTGGCTGAGTGAGAAATTGTTGTGACATGTCATGTGAAATGTCATGACTCTGACCTGAATGGGTATTCGAACTCGACCTCAATGTCCAGGTCACTTTCAGAGCGGTTCTTGCACTCCACACTCATGCGGAAGACTCCGGAGTAAGAGCCGCAAGTGGAGAATGCAAAGATGGCGAAAAACTGGCAGGAACGAAAAGACAGAAAAACCAAACAGTCGTTTATTCCTCATCAGAAAACAAAGACAAATTTGAAACAATACACAGAACAAGGTACAAATGGACACCCTTCAGCTTTGTCAAGTGCTCCAAACCCAGACCCTATCGCTTAGTTGAACCTGAAATTCTGGAAGAGGAATTAGGAACTGCATGGCTCTCCTTTGACACTTTTTGGCTTCCACAGCAGGCTGTTCAATTACAGCATGCTGCACCCATAAGACCTCTTTCCTGTGCACTTCTTTATCTGGACTTTTCATGCTTTGCTTTATCAGGTGTTTTCCATGCTCTTTGCTCTGGTGTGGTCCTGTGCAGCTAGTTGTCTGGGCTTTGTTTTTTTTTCTAGCGCTGTCTGGTTTTGTGTAAAATGCATAAGCATTGTTTTTAGAGTTTGAAACTTGCTGTACTAGCACAGTTTGTAGCTTTACATCAGTTTCTATTAGCACTGTCTGGCTATGATATATCAACAGTTTGGGTTGGCACTGTCCAGTCCTGTTAATAGCCTGTGTACCAATATTGTCCTGTTACCATGGTTTGTGTTAAAATTGCTCTGGGCTCCCTTGATTATCACCTGTTTCGTTATTTGCAGTACCTTAGCCACTGTTTATTCGCTGTTTTTTTTCAATACAAATAAAGCATGTACGCGTCTATCTCCTTGACACTGGTGTATCGCGGTCACAAGAAATGCATCACAACCCCTGGTCTGACAGCTTCCATATCAGAGGCTGTATTCATAAAGGTTCATAGTGCTTAGAGTCGCTCCTAGAATTATGGGTCTGTCCTTCCCAAGGATAGAAGTAGGTTCTATCTGAGATAAGTTATTCATAAAGCATCTTAACCCCTAAAAGAGCTCCTAAGATGAAAAAGGTTAGGAGTACGGACGAGGACTTTAGGATGCTTATGTACTCTTAAGCAGAGGAGAAAACAGTGTGAAGATGACATGAAACGTGCTCGAAACACTGAATAAAAATGGGTTAGCCAAACTACTAATTAAATTGTGCAGGAATAATGTTTGTGGTTGACCTTATTAGGGATGCACAAACATCGCGACGAAGCCGTAACATCCAAAACGACTTTTTACATATGAACCAACCTCACAGCATATACTACTGATAATAATTAGGGGATATTTAATTATGGGATATTACATTTTAAAGTTATCAACTATTTTTGGTGAGCAGTATAGACACGGCAACAATCACAGTCATTGAAAAGTGTGGAGCAGCATTTTCTCCAGTTCAAATCTATCCAAAAGATTAAAAGGCTACAAAAATACCCGCCATTGTAAATTTACTGTCAGAAACATAAAACACATAAACACGCATGTGTGCGATTACAATAAATATGTAGAACTAAGACTAACCTATGTCTGTTATTACAAAGAGATTTGTCATACGATGTCAGACGCCCCTAATCTGCCCTTTCTTTTCCAGTGCTGGCAATTTCAGTTGCAACATAAAATGCCATGAACAGTATCTCACAAAACTGAGTACACCCCTCACATTTTTGTAAATATTTGATTATATCTTTTCATGGGACATCACTGAAGATATGGCACGTTGTTACAATAAGAAGTAGTCAGTCTACAGCTTGTATAACAGTGTAACTTTGCTGTGCCCTCAAAATAACTCAACACACAGCCTTTAATATCTAAAGCACCAAAAGTGAGTACACCCCTAGGTAAAATGGCCAAATTGTGTCAGTATTTTGTGTGGCCACCATTACTTTTCATTACGTTTCAGCACTGCCTTAACTCTCTTGGTCATGGAACTGACCCGGAGAGCCACCTTTCTACACCCGCAGATGTAGCTCCAATTGTTGCCACTAATCACAACAGTTTGTGCATCTGAGACATTGCACTGTCCAAAAACAAACTAATGAAACAATCTTAAACTCGAACATGGAAATGTTTAAATTATGTTCAACTGAAACACGGTAATACTATAAGTGTGTCTTATTTACCATGTAGAAATGAACAATGCAAGTGGCCACCAAGCAAATACCAAATATGTAAAGCCAGATGTAAAATGTACTGCACTGCAGGCTGCAACAGTTTTTAGACAAATAGTCTGTAAATTAAAAAAATACTTAAAAACGGTGGATTTTTTTTTTGAGTAAGGAGGCTTCTGAATTACAGATCAATTATGATAACTACATTGACAATAATCATAATAAAACATGTTGGATTGTGTATTCAGACGTGCATGTAAAGATGTTTTCATGTGCACACAACAAGAGATTAGACTGCCAGCCTATTTTTATCAGCCACTCCAACCTTTCCCTGCAGGCAGATGGAAAATCTCACTATTAAACGTACTGAGGTGCTTCACCATCTGTCACTGAAAACACTCTGCCCAACACACACTCACGGCTCTTCCAAAGACAATACACAAACACACACGCGCGCACACACACACACACACACAGATTCTCAAATAATACATAGACTTTATGAGCACACAATTAATCTCATACTCCCTCAGCGTGCAGTAAGGAGGACACATTTCTGTCACGCACTACACATGAGACGGAGGTAAAAAGCCCGTAACAATTCCACCATCCTGCCTTCCATCAATTCAAACAAGCTAAGCTCGACTCAGAATTCAAATCAGGTCATTAACAGCTTTAGTGAGTGTAAAGTGGGGGTGGTGGAGGAGAAGGAGGAAGGTGAGAATAACACGTTGAGGAGAGGGAAAGAAGGAAACGCTTGTGCGCTTATGCCTGAACTGAGTGAATAGCACGAATAAAGGCTAAAAAAACTGAAAAAAATGCAACTTCAATATGGCAAAAAAAATGTTACTCCACATAAAGATGGACTGGGCTATAAGAAGTTTGCCAAAACCCTGAAAGTGAGCTCCAGCACAGTGGCAGGTTCAGGTCAGGACAGGTTGCACCTATAACAGGCTTCACCATGGTCGACCATAGACGTTGAGCGCACGTCCTCAGCATCATATCCAAAGGTTGGATTTTGAAAATAAGAAAGCTGGCAGCATTGCTGCAGAGGTTAAACACTGAGGGTAAAAATCAGGCATGTCTACAGACCTAATTGAGCATCTGTGGAGGAGTTGGAGCAGAGGGTTCAAATCCCACCTCTGTCACAATTGAGTCCCTGAACAAGACCCTTAACCCACAATTGCTTGGATTGTAAGACTGTATTAATTGTAAGTAGCTCTGGATAAGGGCGTCTGCTAAATGATGTAAATGTAAATGTCTCGAACATCCACCAGCTCTGTGATGATGTCATTAAGGATTGGAAGAGCATTTCAGTGACAACCTGTGAAGCTCTAGTGAACCAAGAGTGTCCAAGAATGTCCAAGAGTGTTAAGGCAGTGCTGGAAAATATTGGTGGCCAAATAAAATATTGACATTTGGGCACAGTTTGGCCATTTTCACTTAGGGGTGTACTCACTTTTGTTGCTGGTGGTTTAGACCTGAATGGCTGTGTTTTGAGTTATGTTGAGGGAACAGCAAATTTAGACTGTTATACAAGCTGTAGACTGACTACTTTACATTGTATCAATGTGTCATATTGTCTCTGTTGTCGCTGGAAAAGATATAATCAAATATTTACAAATGTGAGGGTCGTACTCACTTTTGTGAGATACTGCATATACAGCAGAATTGTCCCACAAACATACACTAGAGCACAGTAACAGCGTATTAGATAATAGCTGGATCATGTCGTAACTACTAAAAGTGATCAGCAACAGTACACAGGACATGGTGTTTAAACGATGCACAGTTGATATTGAGAGGCCCAAAGTGTGCCAAGAAAATATCCTCCATGGCATTACAGCATAAACAGCAGTTTAAATCATAGACACCAAGCAGGAAGGATCCATCCTTTCAAGTTCTTTTCGCCACATTCTGACCTAAAATCTGAATGTCGCAGAAAAAACAAGACCTTTCAGACAAGGCTATGTTTTTTTCCAAACTTCTATTGTCCAACTTTGGTAAGCCCATGCCTCGGTTGCCGGTTCTATGCTCTAAGGAGTGGTACCCGGTGCTGCTGTAGCCCATCTGCTTCAAGACTATGAAGCATGGAGATGATTATTTCAGTTACTGTTGTTATTCAACCAGCTCGAACCAGTCTGACCATTCCCCTCTAACCTCTGGGCATTTTCACCACAAAAACTGCCCTCAGTTTTTTTTAACCCATTCTATGCAAACTGGAGAGATGGTCATTTTAAGTGTGACATA
This sequence comes from Parotocinclus haroldoi, assembly GCA_034779995.1. Lineage (NCBI taxonomy): Eukaryota > Metazoa > Chordata > Actinopteri > Siluriformes > Loricariidae > Parotocinclus > Parotocinclus haroldoi. The sequence continues at coordinate 8,785 of JAUZST010003989.1, forward strand.
TCATTAGCAAACTGGCAGGCAGCAAACATATAATGATAATTTTGCAATTTCATAATCGTTAGTTTTATGGAACTCATACAATGGACCAACATCAAGCACTTGCGACATGGTATCGGATGCAGTCAGGAATCATGCCTGTAAATCACAAATTATTCTCTTTGGTGCCATATAGGAGCACATTACAATACACAACAAAACGAATGTAATAATATACCCTGGTTATATGGAGCAAGATAATCACAGTTGTTTAGGGTTTGAGTTGAGGCAAGTAGACTGCTCACAAAATTGAAATATCCCCTAATAAAACATCCCATAATTATTGTGAGCAGTGTACATTAACCGCTTTCTAGGGTTTCAGGCAGCAAGTACAGCATAGAGAGGGCAAATGTGGGGAACCAAGCTGCTTGTATATTCTAAGTACATTATTCAATATAGAGAGGAGAAAATGGAGGTTAATAGTGGTGTAACAGTTTCTGGCACTGTTTTCCCTGCTGTGTAGGTGTTTGCTGAGATGTCCGCAGTAAAAAGCAACAACCCATTCTATTAGATTATCATTTCCATTAAAATTAATGTCTCCCTGAGTTGACTTTACGTTTGTGCGCTGCCATCGCCGACACGATGCCAGTTGCAGCAACACGCTACAAGTGATGCTATGATTTTGTCAGTGTTCTGTAATGAAATAACAAATTCATATGCCTGGCTCAAGTCATTTTATTCTGACCGGTCCAATGGCATGCATCTATCACACACTGATTCCATAGCATGCTTCTTATTGATCCATGATAATATTATGCCTAATAATCAACTGTAAATCTTGTAAAAAAAAAAAAAAAAAAAAAGGACACATGCAATGCTGCATCATTGACCTTTTTCCCGCATTGTTTCCAATAAGTACAGCGCTCTACTGACTGAGCCACCTGGGTTCGATATCTTATAAGTTATAAATTAAAGTGGGACTGGGTACGTACCTGGTTAAGTAACTTAACCATTAGGCCAACAGTGGACAACCAACTTCAATGCATTGAAGTCTTGTTCTTAAATGTCTGTGACTATGTATTAGTATTTCAAATAGATTTTGAAAATGACACTGGAGTGCATACCAAGTAATAGAAGGAAACCCATCAGAAAAACACCCACTGGATTGAAAGCAAACAGTAACATGTGTGCTGTTACATTTTCACTTTTTTTCCTATGTATTTAGGAGTTTTCTTATTCATTTGGGGATAGCTGAGCTGCTTGCTTTTAAAGCATTGAGAGTTTTTCGCCACGTTCAAAACGACTACCACAGCCCTCTGTGTTCTGATTGGTCACATGCCAGAACCAAACGTGAGAAAGATAAATACAACTCAAACGAGTGAAATGCATTGCACCTGTCACATGAAGACAGTTCATGTGACAGGTCATAGTTCCATAAATGTGCTCAAGGGAGAGAGAGAAACACAGAGAGACAAAGAGAGAGAGAGAGAGAGAGAGAGAGAGAGAGAGAGAGAGAGAGAGAGAGAGCACTGGCTAAGGAGGGGCTAAGCGCTGGATGCCGAATGCTCATGTTTGCTGCAATGCTGAATCAATGCATTGCACACAACTCTACAGTGAAATGATTTACCCATCATTTTACTCATTTTAAATAGTAAAACAATAGAAGATCAGTATGTGGTGGTCAGCATTGATATCTAATAAATCAATGGGAAGCACCGAAGTATCTTGGGCATTCACTCAATATCTGGTGCACTACAGCATCCCATAAAGCACTGCTAATAAGTATAGTATATAATGTGATGTTCTGCCAGCATCTGATCGCATATGATGGAATTTCACATATCAAGGACGTTAAGTAACGCTTACCTGTATTTTAATAGTCTGACTCTTATTAAAAATGATAATTATTTTGGTCAGCATGAAAACTGCATCACCTAAAACTGTGCCAACCATATCACTTTGTGCTACGGAGCAAAATCCACAAGACATTTAATGTATGAATCACAGCTTGACATTCTAAGATGTAGAAATAGGCACAAACATATGAGTGTTTAGAGGATGCTCGGATGCCATGGAGACAGATCCTAAGTGCTGTGGTTTCCATAGAGACAAAGACGACGGCATAATTCACACTTCAATTTTTTTTTGCTCTTAAAACAATGAAAACATTCACAACCACTATAAAGCTGTGTGTACAGTCAGTGAGATTAATAACAATTAATCAATAATGTTAAGCAACTTAAGTAATCAGAGACACATATATAAAATACTAAACGACTGTGTAAAAAAACGATTTCACAGCCTGCAAGGCAATGGCCAGCATAGACGAGCTTAATTCATGATTTAGGGCTTGGAAGGGGTTGGTTTTGCAGCACCAGGGGAATATCTTCTGTCTGGCCTCCCCTCCGTCAAAGACAGTCAATCACATGTTTGTGTTACACCTGACTCAGGAATAAGGATTGCTGCACCACCACGACCAGTTACACAATGTAAGAAATCACACTCATTTGCTCATATACTGATTTACTTTCATACCTGCTCAAAAGTCATGGTCACAGTGGGAACTGTTGGGCATCACGGGGTGAACCACCCCTCTCTAGGGCACCAGTTCATACATGCATACGTGCATGTTCAGACAAAGATACGCACTCACACTGTGGCACTTAAGAGAGACCAGTCTTTGGAATGTGGGAGGAAACCAGAGTATCCAGTGAAAAACCACACAGACATGGGGAGAACATGCAAACTCAACATACTCAGTGTCGTTAATCTCTCTGTCTGTCACACACGCGCACACACACACACACACACACACACACACACACACAATTCGAAACTGTCTGTATGTGACAGGTGCAATGTATATCCTGCTATATATATATGACGTGAACAGGTATTTCAGAAGAGAGCAGGACCAGACTAAGAAAGAAATTTCTTACTGCACCCGAATTTTGCCAAATATAGAAACACATTCTCAAATGGAAACAAACTGCTGGAATCTACAACTGTCCTTGCAAGAGACGGCACAAAAAACTCACCTGTTCATCATCATTATCTCAGTGTTTATAAGGAATGCAACACCAGTCTAACACTGCTCAGCATTCAATCCGCTCAGGCTGATTCTGCGTGTGTTAAATCAACCTTCTGTGTGTAATACAATTTTCTGCAGTGCTGTCATTACAACGGCTGTACTACAACAATTCATGTATCTGGCAAGGTAATATACGGGTTAAATAGCCTAATTGGACAATTAATTTATATGCATAAAATGTGAGGACTTCCCATAACATGACTGTAGCTATATGATATTACACCTACTACTAACCCTAACCTTAACCTGAGTAACCTAGAATAAATCGTTTGGGTTTGTTTATTTTATAAAATTAAATAAGGTTTTGCCCTCACAATTATATATAAATACAATAACACCCTCTCAAACACCACACACACACACACACACACACACACATACACACATACACACACACAGCACTCACTGGAATTAATAATTCAAGTTTAGTAGACCACCCGCGGCCAAATGACCTTCTGAGATGTACCTAACCTGCCTAAAAATAGAGTATGTGGCTGGATGTAATTTATCTTGGCATCCCCAGGCAAATCATGTGTTTTGGAGATTTTTCTCCAGATGAAAAGAAGGAAACAATGTCTACAAGCAACATAATTGATCATCATGCCATAATTGAGCAAATCTGAATATACCATTCACCAATCAGTTAATATTATAATGTACTAGAGGATGATCGGGAAGAGGCAAAAAACCTTTGCACGCACCAAATTTTTTTTTACATTCTTTGACTTTCATTCCCACACTTGTGAAGGAAGAACATTTAACTTTTTGGGTAAAGGAAACTGTAACCGGAAAGACACCAACAAATCTACGCCACAAGGCCATCATCACTTGGTATCGTGGCATTTGCGAGACAACGGGGTTTTTTTTTTAAGCTTATCTGAGTTTTTTTTTTAAAACAACAACAACAAAAACACTTAAACAAAGGGGCAACAAACACCTATGTGCACATGTATCAGTTAGGCTGGGGTGTCCAAACATCTGCATACAAAAAGCACTGTTTTAATTGCAGTCTTGTTTATTTTAGAAGTATGACAATAATATCAAAACAAATGCATATCAACAAGACAAAAAAATGAATGCAATGTTGAATTTATTTGGCTTCCCTACCGGCATCAGTGACTATCTCAGCGACACACACAAGGCCATATCCACACACAAGTTCATCTCAAGACTAGTCATGTATACACACACACACACACACACAAGTCAATGGCAATTTCAGAGTAATCAATTAAAATAACACGCATGTATTTGGACTGTGGGAAGAAAACCGGAGTACCCAGAGTAAACACACGCAGACATGGAGAGGACATGCAGACAGAAAGGACACAGGTCGCTCCACCCTGGGATTGAACCAGGGACCTTACCTTCTTGCTGTGAGGCAGCGGTTGCTACCCACTGAGCCGCCTTCGGGAATAACATATATAGAATAACAAATAAATGCAATGAAGGGTTTAGGTCACTGCTAAAGGATCCAGCAGGGGTAAGTCTTTGACATTGGTGGTAAAGACAGCCACCCACGATTGAACATCGAATTAAGTGCCATTTGACAGAGCGTAACATAGTACAAGGCCATAATAAGCTATAACACTGCTGCCCTCTTCCAAACGGCATGCAGAATTGAACATACCCAGAAGGCAGTGCATTTGTCAAAGGGTGGCTATAAAGAACTGCGGAAGACTCTGGAGCTACAGCAATATATTGCTTTAAATGGCAATAAAAGCCAGTAGCTTTAATTTTCCCTGAACAGCCCCTGCACAGCTCACACAAGCAATAAATAACACACACACAACATCACTTAAATAAACCCAATTAAAACATTAGTAACAACTGAGGAGCTTCATCTTCTTAAGGTGCCAAATGGACTTAAGTCACTCCCGTCTCTTAGGGTTTACATGCACTTAATAATTCCATAACAACAGAAAATCCGATTTTGTCAGTAATCCAATCAACAAGAATACAAACATTTGAGCAATCAAATAATGGGTAACCTCACAACTATCTACACAACTAATAATCCGATTTCTATTTTGCAACCAGCTAATAATTTCACAGAAAGATGTGATGTAAACGTCAAACTTTAAAATCAAATAATCATGTTCTTCATTTTTTGTCGAGCATATACTGCATTTGAGTCTCGACAAATTATATTCCTGAAGGTACGAGTTCTGAAAATGAAGATAGGAAAGTCTCCTAGAATAACAGTGGACATGGCAAATGTGTTACATTTGCATGCATGTGCCTGAAAACCGACTGAAATCATAGAATGGGTACACATGATCTGAGAAACTCCATTACTGAGTTAAAATCCAGCTCTCTTCATTCGATTTCTTAATCTTATTTCTATATCAGCCTATGTCGTATACATGACCACTTTAATCATCGGATAACTGCAGAATCGGACATTGTCTGCATTATTAAATGCATGTAGATGCACTCTGTATGGCAGAAATAAAGAGGATCGTTTATGCTTTCCTTTTCCTGTCCTGTTTGATTGGTAAGGCAGGTGAGTCATTTCAAAATTCAGCTATTACCACTCAACTTCTGTCTAATAGTCAAGGCTGCTTGATCAATGAAGGCAATTAGAGAGTTGGTATTTATAACCACCAGACTGCTGAAGCTCTATAACTGACCTTTGAGTCATACTAGTCATGCAGTCATACTACATCAATGCAGGATGTCCCATAAATCTACATCAATGTGTATAGTATGTGTGCTCAAAAAAGAAGCTTTGCTCTGTCTTAAAAAGGAAGAATTCCCAAGATCTTTCCAGAATGTCAATGTTCAATAGTGTTCATAACAACAAGGCAATTCCTGGAACATTTTCCCGGTCATAGGATCCGGATCTAGTAACGATTTGATTTGATTTAATAACTAATTTGGCTTTATTCTGCAAGTAGGTCATATCAATTGTACAACGCCTGGGTAAATATTCTATCACATTTTGTAATGTGTGATTATTAGTGGATTTTCAATTCATTCCTTTAGATGAATAAATGAACATGAATGGCTCATTGCAGATATTTCGAATTAAAAGACATAAACTTGACCCTTGTCCTCGTTTTTAAATTTGGCCTGTAGATCCAAACCAAAATTAGCTTTAAAAATCTGTAGTATTCATGTACATAAATAACACAATCTGCTTCATTAACTTCAAAAACACTAATATTATTCTAGTATTCAAATAACTTCCATTTTGTTGTACAATTCCACAATGAAGCCTGGGAAAGGATAATACCAAAAGTGATCTGAGGAAAAATATTCAGTCCATCTAAATTGTGGTACATACTTCATGACTCAGACGCAAAACTCAGTATGGTCATACTGTGCTCAATCGCCCACACACAGGGTCAAAAATAAATGTGAACACTGTGCATGTGCCTTCTAATATACAGCAAATGCAAAAGAAAGTAGGAGGAGGTGGATGAGATACACAGTGGGAAGAGGTGGCAAGCAAGGACAAACTGAATTGCAATAATAATGATCAAGATGTGCAAAGTCCACAAAACTGTCATAATTTAAGGACTAGTTCTGACTTGATGCAAGCGTGTGGGCACGCATTCATGGGGTAGATCTTGGGCAGTTAGTTATCAGCCACAACAGGCTCACGGTCAGTTAAATGGGCCATTTGACAGATTAACAACCTGAGACATCCATCCATTAAACTGCCCCAGAAGATTTGTTTCTATTAGACAATATTCAATTTGTTTAGACCAAACACATTAAGGATCCAGAACACGACAACTTCTTGTTTTTTTCTAATTCACAGTAGCAGTAAACTCGTAATGTTACCTCATTATGATTGGCTACCCTTCACAACATGCGTCTACATGAAAATACAGTCACTAAATACTTCATTAGGTACACCTCCTTGTTTCTACACTCACTGTTCAATTTATCTGTTCCATTTATAGAGGAGCATTTCTAGTATTACAGACTGTGGTCTGTGTAATCTGTTTCTCTCCATAATCTGTTAATCCCCTGTACCCTGTTCACTAAAGGTCAGGACCCCCACAGACCAGGTACTATTTGGGTAGTTGATGGTAGTGTGGTGGATGGTAGTGCTGCTGGAGTCGTTAAACACCTCAGTGTGACTGTTGACCAGAAAATATTCCACCTACCAAAAATGTTTAGCCACCAGCATCCAGTAGGCAGCATTCTGGTTATACGGTGAGTGAAACTGATATAATGGACAGTGAGTGCAGAAACAAGGAGGTCTATCTAATTAAATAATCAGTGACTCGATTTGTTAATAATTTGCCCTATCTATCTAGCTACAATATAAACAACATTAACTACTAAAAGTACAAGCTGACTGTTCTCTTTGCATCTCTGCATCACCTGAAATTCCTTAACTGTTTCTGCTACGCGCACTTGCTCTTGGTTTAAAGATGCTTCTGTGTAGTGTAAACAGCAATGTAATGACAAATTAGATCAAGTAAATGGACTATCACGTGCTTTATGTTCAGTAAAATTCCATCTTACAACAACCAAAGCGGAGACTGACATAAGACTGACTCTTGGTCTTTGAATTATTTTCGGGTTATACTAGCTGAGAACGTAGATTGACCCACAATGCACAAACACAAACATCAAACATGCAGGTATATTTAGATGTTCAGTTATAGTGAATGTATGTAACATTAAAATCAACAAGGAGATAAATTTATTACACAAGTGAATGAAACAGTTATCTTTCAAATTTTCTCAAATTTGTCCCCTTCAAATTTTAACCCAAAATGTCCTGTGCCTTCTGAGAACAGCCCTGGACAACAAAGGGAGCAGGCATAAGTGTGTGCTGGATCGGATATGATGAAAATAAAAGATCG
>JAUZST010003990.1:0-16680 GCA_034779995.1 Parotocinclus haroldoi
CCGGAAGCACCGTTGGATTTTGGGCCGTGTAGTTCTTTAGAATTGTGTTACTGTAGGTATTTTAAAAGAAAAAAAACGGCAAAATGCCGGTGCCTGTTCTATGGTTATCTTTTGCCATATTTATTGGTTCCCGCTCCAGTCTGCTCCCGTTAACTTTTTTCTCCTGTACCGTCCCAATCACTGAGTAATAGTTAAGTTGAGTCCCATGCTGAGAGAATCACGTGACCCGTGGGATTCCTGAAAAAATGTCAGCCTCTAATCTGAAATACCTCACTGTTGGGTTGAAGAAAGCACAATATAAAAGCTAAAGTTCTCATGAAGACTTTGATATGCCATGAAAGACTGTACTGATCAAATGCCAAAGATAAGTATAAACTGGCTCTGTACAAGAATGAGCTATTAAGAAACCAAAAACTATTTTACTAACAAAGATACATTAGATAACAAAAAACTAGAATAATAATAGTTTCATTTAATACGGAGGACAATCTGGTAATGTTAAGTGCCAAACAGAAGAATAGTTAAGCCCATAACACAATGCACTGCACCACTTGACTTTTGAGGCCAGGTACAGTGTCGGAATTCCATTTATATTGAGTTTTACGATGGCTAACACCTAAAAACTTCTGGCATGAAACACTGAGGTGTCGCTGGATTGCTGTGAGCTGTAAATTCTCATGAACATGAGACAGTATTATAAAATGTACATCACATCATAAATGTACTCTGGGTCATCATCAAATTAAGATCAATATGACATTAAATATCTTAAATACTGACAAAATAAAATTGCTAGCTAATTGCTAAAAAATGTCAAAAGACTCAAATAATTGATTCTGTTTAGTGGAAGATGATAAGTTGCCTACATACAGATCTTCCAGTTACTTTCCTCTTAATCTTCTCTGCACACACTTTGGTATTGAGCAAAAATGGACTTTGCACTAAACCTGCTTAGTGCTTCCAAACGCATATGGCTACTAACGTGCAGTATCTGTTGCATGCCATGTGCAGGGTAAGGTCCAGACAAGCACAGAGGGTGTTTAACTAGGAGTTGTGTAATAAAAGCAGCACTAAACAAACTGCTGGAGCATACTTAACTAAATTCCCAATGATGTGCTTAAGCTGACTTTGTACCTAAACATGGGTCAAATCCAGCTTGATATCTTATTAAAGCTAAGAGGAACACCTGTCAGATAAACCAAATGCAGCTTGTTATAGCATAACACAGCTATGAGAACAGATGGGCTGCTTAAGTCTCTGGTTAATCATTACATTTTCACTTCCTTTTTAATAGAAAAAAATCCCAACATTTAACCAGGAGACTGTTTAACAGTGGACACTCCAGACAGACAGCCAAAGTATAAACAAGGAAGGATTTAAATGTTAAATATTCTATTTAAATAGCTAGCATGCCCCATATGAGTTGTTTTATGACTACAAACCTGCCTGATGTAGAATTAATCTAAAAAACAAAAGATCAATAGTGTTTAACCAATACTCTGAACACTGTCTATCAGGATTAATACAGCTGAATAAAACAAGTTCTGCAGAGTCCAGTGGGTGTTTCTGGGTGCAAATGTCTTCTGTTTCCATAAAAAGGGAAATCAGTAAAAAACCTGCAACTACCATTTTTCCCCACTCATACCTTCTTTTACACAGCAAGAATGCACATAATGTTAAACAGATACAGACTGATGGGTCTTAAATGGGTTTACTGAAGCACCATATGCTGATTAAGTTGTTTAGGTCACATTTATTTCTATTGTCAGTGATATGTTGATGGCCATTTCTGGTATACTGATGTATACACAATGCCAAAATCACATAATGTAACAACGTAACATGTAATGTAACAATGTAACAATGTAATAATTGGTATTCACTTCAGTCCCTCCCACCCCTAGCCAGTAAATATAAACAAAAAAAGAATGCACACAGTCGGGGGCCTAACATGACAAGAGCTCACTCAGACATGCAAGACATGACAGCATAGCCAAATCCTGGAAACAAGTAACCAGAGGGAATAATACATTATAAGGCATCAGGAATCAGTGGTATTTCAACACAAACCACAGCTACGTTGGACTGAGTGGAGAGGAAAAAAAATTTGAGACATAAAGCATTCCATTCCCTCCTTTCACTAAAAACATCTACCATTTCCAAGGGGAGTGCAATAAAAATGCCATTATTTTTCTCTAACTCCAAAAACATAGAGTGTTTCAGTTACAGCCTGTGCAATTTCCTTAGAACATGACGTGAATAATAGCAATATAGCTTTTCCAATTGACCCAGTGCAGCACGGTGTGATTAATGCAAACCCGGAATTCTCTCTACCCTGTTCAACTACCTGAATTTTTCCAATTACAAAACCTTACACGTGTAACTAAGTGGAGTCCTCTGGAAGTGGTGACGAGTGATATTTCCCCATTTAAAACCACTTGTCCTGGTCATGGTCACAAGGTGCCCTAGAAGCCACCCCTGAAGCACCACACACGGGAACACTGTGCCCTGGACAGGATGCCAGTCGCACGGCCAACAGGGCTCTCTGTTACAGTTCTGGGATTATGCACAACACAAACAACACCTCCCTCAGACACAGCCGATCACCACAGTGGTGTGCAAGTGTATTAGACCGCTGCAAGTTTCCTGATCCTCTAATAAACTATTTATCAGGTAACCATCTACTTCGATTAGTAAAACGCTGTACACAGCAAAAACTGATTCTCGTTTGATTTTTTTATTTGAAATATCATGCATCAAGTATGTTCTGTATCATCATTGTGCTATACCCAATGTAGAGTGCATATTTACTCAGGCCAAACATCTCTCACTATATCCTTAATTTAGGAAAAGAGGTAAAAGAATGCTTAATCTTTAACTGTGCTTTGTTTAGCCCTTCTACAAACCCCATTGTAGATGATGTCATGCTCTTCAAGGGAAAAGCCCCGACTGTGTTTAACAAAAATGCCAGAACAACAGCACCTCTGTAACAACCAGCCTACAATCCCAGCAGAACTGATATGTTCCAGAAGCTGTGGGATAGGAGAGGGTGGAGGATGTGTGAGGAAAATTTCCCCTTCATGACAAATAGTGGGCCGTTTCTCCAAAGACAAATTGGTCAGCCACAACCACTTGACCACTGCATTTATTTGCAGCATAAGACTGCTGATGCAAATCTGGGCAAAATGTTAGTGTTTCTAGAGCGCATGTTCAGAAGCACTCCTTCTCCATGAAGATGATAAAAGGAAAAGGCTCTAAAAACAAAAAGGGAAAGGTGAGGGTAAACAATAGGGCAAGGCTCTACAACAGTGTACCACACTGGGGAGTTCAGCTATTTTCTCATATTAATGTAAGAGTCATCCTGACAGGAAGCAGCACAGCCCTAACAAACCTGTTGTCATCACTCTCCTCAACCTTCTCCTGATGTTTCCTTTGGAGACTTCCTGTTTAATTTAGACTTCCATGATTAAGTTAACAGGTGGCATGATACAAGTTATTCAACAGGAAAAAGGAATAATGTGATTCTTTATAAAAAGGTTTCAAACATAAAATCTACAGATGTCACATTTCACTAGCAAGCTGTCACTACACATTTCAGACATCACCAAACCTCTTAGGGTTTTTTAGTACAACAATTCTCAAGAGATCCCCTCCCCTCAACACAGGAGCACTGACTGACAATTTTCTCTACAAACAACTTTCAGTGTGGCTTCGTCTTTGTGAGGCTTCCTCTAAATTCCCAGACAGGAAGTGCAGCGTTTGTTCCAAAACTAATTCCACAAATACCACAATGAAAGCTGGTTAGTGGGGGTGGGAGTGGAGTTGTTTTCCCAGCTAATCAATGAGCATTCTGAAATAAATCAAATAAAATCCCAATAAACAAATAAGAATAGCTCAGTTCTACTCAGGGATTAATAGGTCTTGTGGTGCCGTTTTAAACAGTTTACAACACTTTTAAAGTATCAGAAAGGCATGGTGGCAGTATAAATCAGCTGAGCTCAAAAGTGAAGTACCACATGAGCAATTAACTCAATCTGATTGGCATGCAGGACTTCCTGAGCATGCTCAATTACTTCCTCTGTATCACACTGGAGGCTGGCATGCCCAGCCAAACATTTTATCCCTTAAAAGTCACTACCACAACATAAACTCGTTAGACTCAGCCTGCCATGGACTTTGTGTTTTGGGTGGGTGAGCTGGCAAAAACTACAATAATTCACCCATTACATTAAAAAATAATAATAATTTAGCACTTTTAAGCACTTGTGCTGGTGGAACCTGTAAAACAAACATTAATAATATGAACATTTACAAAATTTAGAGATTTAAAATATTAAATATTGCCACCATGTTCTGTGTCCACAAATACTAAAAAGACTCAAAACATTAAATGTTGTACAATATGGCACTGAAGCCCAACTAGACCATAATTCAAAAGTAATGGGCAAAAACTTGCAGTGTCAGGAACAGCCTGGTAACGTGGTTTAGCCATTTATTGATATCACTTAGTAATTGTTTTTTACAGTTTTAATGGAGATCATATCTAGTAATCAGGTAATATTTTCAGCATATATCTGGCTTTCCTCGTACTCTTCTGCATGTTTCCTTGTAAGGTGGTAAAACAGTTAGTTGCGTTTCCACCAGATATCCCAGTCTTGTCTTTGCATATTTAAAAAAATGTCTGATTTGTATATGTGGAGTTAAAACCAAAGCAATTGAATTTAACTGATGAATACCTTTTTTCAGTCACCAGCTCCTCTGTGTGTCCTCCAACCTGAAAAGGATGATACAAGTCCAACCCAAGTTCCCACACGTGTCTCATAAAAACCCCCATATTCAAATCAACATTTCAGCATTTTTTCTGTTATGGTATTTCCATTCACGGCATTAAGCACACAACCTTATCCAGAGCAGTTTACATCTGATACAAACTCACAAAGCAATTAAGGGTTAAGGACCTTACATAGGAGACAAATAATGGCCAATGGGCACTCGTAAGTGGTACTATTACACCAATGAAACACTTATTTCTAGTAGTACTTGAATATTTATAAGTATAACTTTTACGTGGAGCAATGTTTTAGGTATGTGGTGCATATCAAAGTAGCATCTACATGAAAGCCAGGACTCAGAGTGTCCTAGCAGGAAATACCCGGAGCTGTTCATTTCACTCACTTCACCTGTCAGAACGCATGCATGTTATGGCTGACTAATGTATGTAATAATTAACATGTTTGTTGCAGGGAAATCTTCACTGCTGTCACCCACTCAATCAGAAGAGCAGGTATTGCCAGCAGTGTACAATGGAGAATGTCAGAGCTACACACTGCTTAATGGCAAAAAAGCAACACAAGATCAGCAGGTATTTAGCCGACACTGGAGCACTTGTGATGCCGACACATGAACAGCACAGTGCTTTGAGTAACGTTAATTCAGAATTCAGTTAATGTGTATAAAACGTTTTAAACTTAAACAGTTAATGCCCATCCACTGCTCTGCTCATTGTGAGGTTCTTGTGCGTCTGTGAGCGGTTTTATGTGTGGATTTCAATGTATTAGTTGATAAAAGCCAAGAGTCCATGTTTATAATGATGTTGTACCATTAATGCCTGGGATTTCTCAGTAGCTTACAGTAGTGATGTATGACTCCTACCAAATTGCAATTCAGCTTCTTTGCCCTTACTTGTACCCTTGCACTAAGTGATAAAAGGTTCTTATCAAGACTTTAATGAAGTACAATTTGATGTTACTTTATTCAATCACAAGTCTGCAGTAAATGATATTTTGTAGACAAACATAGCTAAAGCTAGTGAGAGAATAGGGACAAGCCAACAGCTCCTGCTATTTTTCTACTTAGATTGTTTATTTTGTGCAATTATAATGCTCTGTTTTTGCAAACAGAGAAGTTTCGCTTTTTCCCCAGAAACAAGATGACGCTGCTATTGTGTAGTAACTGTTGGAGATAAATGCAAATAAAACTTTTCATTTTTATATATAAAACAGTACAACCAGACATGCATTTATGTCTTAAATAAATGTTCATTTAAGTTCAGCAATTGCATCATATTTATTATTATTAGATTTGTGACATCAGCATTATACCGGCCATTGGTCAGCCTGTACTCTAAATATCGAGATTGGCCAGTAAAAACCGACCACTACTGTGTATTTTGCTATGTTTCCAGCAGGATAATATGCCCTGTCACAAAGCGCAAATCATCTCTTTTTTCTTGAACATGATAATGAATTCACTGTACTCAGACGGCCTCGATAGTCACAAGATTTACATCATGGGCAGCTGACAAATGTGCAGCAACTTTGTGATGCTATCAAATCAACATGGACCAAAAATCTCTGAGGAATATCTCCAGTACCTTCTACTACATGAAGATCTAAGGCAGTTCTGAAGGAAAAGGGGGTCCAATCACTACCAGAAAGGTGTACCTAATAAAGTGTCCAGTGAGTGTATGAGTGTAGTATAATTATTAATCTAAATAATTGCAGATAATTATATATATATATATATATATAATCTCTGTGTGGTGATGCCATGATCTTTTATCTATTCGCAGCCCCCAACCACACAAATAAGAGCAAACAGTCATTCACTCAAAACTGCTATACAACTTAAACCAGGCATTCTATCCTTAATTATACTGATTTCTGGAGTGCAAATTGGCACCAGCCACCTCATCTGGTAAGGCTAAATAAGTGAAAAACACATCCCTGAAATGAATAATAAGGCAAACTATCTATTAAAAAAAGAATTCAAAGTGATTGTATGAGTAGAATTCCTTGGGCCCATGAGCTACAGTAATGGAATGCACCAGTGTTTTCCAACTTGTCACCATCCAGTACAACTGCAATCCACCACAGATATTGTTTTATATTATTCCCATCAATGACAAAAGAAAAACACCTGTTAACAATTTATAAGTGAATGACAGTCCAGTCCAGTCAAAGTGCCTTATGGCTAGTTTTGCATTGCTTTAATGTGAAATAATGGATACAAGTGTATAAGCTCTGCTAAGATATTTCTCAGGTACCTATTAACTATATTCACTTCAGTTTCATTCAGAAAACCCCATATGGCTTCTATTATCGGTAAATATTATATTAATAGGTTTCAAGTTCTTTTGTCAGCACAGGACATTCATTGAAATTCTTGTCCATGGTAATTTTCCATATCGTACAGACATGATTCATGGAGTTCAGGTTAAAAAACGGAGTGTGCTGTGTTGTGGTGGTTGCTGAGGCCCATGTAAAAGGCTGACAGCATCTGGCACACAGCTGTGAACAACTTATTTGTAGCCCAAAAGTGAGTAAGAAACCAGCCCAACAACACGCTGTGCATCATGATAGTATACTCATGATCACCAAACCCAAATTGACAAAGTAAATCATTTTGAGCTCATTATTTGACATAATTTAAACTTAAACTGTAGATCTTCATGAAAAATGAGAAACGATTGAATGGAATAACTTCTATGTTAGCTAAAAGTCAACCCAATGAAAGAAACATTAAAAACAGTTTCCATGTCAAGTTTTGGTCTGCAGGCTGTTCATTACTCAGGCGTCTCTAGCATGTAGTAGCCTGCAGTACCTGTCTAATGTCGTACACTACAGAGTTAGAAGTTTCTGGACGCCATTTCTAATTAGAGAGCTCTGCTATTTCAGCAACAACTACATGTAAAGTATTCATAATACAATAAAGCACACATTTCTGTGTTCTTCATAAACAAACAGAGGAAGTACAATGGGTTATTCTGAATACCACATTGACTCTCATGACACATTTAAAGGTTTCTGCTTCCAACATATCAGTTCAACAACATTCTGCCCTGCTGACCCTAAACAAAATCCAGAGAGAATTTGTTAGCCAGCTTTGCTTGAGAACTTGGCTGGATTGCACAGAACCTTAACCTCAACTCCATCAGACCCCTTAAAAATGCACTGCAATGCAAAAGTGAGTCAGGGATTAATGTCTACACTTCATCCTAATACCCATGGTTTTAGTGCATATGTACCAAATAGAACACAACCTTTGTAGAAACAATTTGGTCAGAGTGTGAACTGAATTTCTTTAACTTGTTTGTCTTAGCAAGACATACATCGACTCAAGTCTAGGCTTCCTGAAGTTCACAGGACATCCTGGTGACACTCATAAGTTCATGGAAGAAAAATGAACATCCTGTACTATTTGGCTGCTCGTTATAAAGTAATGAGGTAAGAGGACAGGACCTACTGCCTTCTGAATAAGAGGCATTCCTCAGCTATGGAGGAGGGATTCCTGAACTCTGCTTCCTGCCAGGAGCAATTCTTCAACAAACTGAAAAGCTCTGAGGATCCAAAAATAGTGCCTCCTTAAATCCCCCAAACACATTTCCAAGTCTTGTACTTTTTCAAAAACAAATTAACTGGAAACTCACTTCCTGCTTTGGAATGTGATATGTGAATCTCATAAGTACTAAAGTACGTGATTTTGGTCTCTATCATTTATAAATTATGCTTCAGACAAAGCTTTTCCAAACAATGAAGTTGTCCAAACACTGTTGTATAATGTACTTAGTAATGATATGTTGGGTACTGTAGTGTACTAGTGTTGAGAAAACAACAAAATACTGCAGTTTCACGTACAACATTGCCTGCCACATATCAATGTTCTATTTTTCTTTAACTATAAAGTTGTGTACAAACATTATTTGATAAAATATTACTACCTATATGCTGGAGGATTGGCTCTGATCATATCCCAAATAAATACCATTTCACATAAACAGATGAAACCAAGTCTCAAGCCCCTGCTGGGAAAAGGAACCTTTTCTGTGCACAATAGGTCTCAATTAAATTCCGCTAAATTACAAAATATCATAATTACAGAGAATGTTAAGCTGTGTATTCTTCTGTAACATGCGCTTTCTTGCTGAAGCCAGCTACTCCTGTTTAGCCGCTGTTTACATGGACAGATAAATGATCACATTACAGGTCCTCTTCATCTTGACTTAGTCTTGCCAATGCTATTTGTCTTTTAAGAAAAAGGACCGGAGGCCGTCTCCTGCTGTTTAATGAGGCCCACACATTCAGACTGTACTGACTGAATCGCGTGGGCAAACACAGCCTCACAACAGGCTTGTGCCAACCCTCTATCACCAGCCTAACAGCCCAGACAGCAAAACAAACATATACCTAGTTCCTGATCGAAATATGTTCTTATAAACAAAACCTTCCAAATATATTCCAACAAGCCCACTGTTGAGTAAGGAACCAGAGTGGTTCAGGGTTCAGCAACGTGTTAGGAGAATAACACAGGACTGGGCGAGGCTCCACACGTATGGAATTGCCGTCTTATCTTGATGACTTTCATTACAACACTCTTGACTCAAAAACGTATGAGCTAATGACCAAACAGGAAATAGACAGAACAGGCCCTTAGGGCACCCTGCAAAGCTAACAGTAGATAATGTTAAACCAGACAAAATAATACTGAACACACTTCTGACGCATTTCTCCTTCAGCAAAACTCAACATGTAGTTACATTGCAGGCGTAGTCTGATCAGACACTGGGTCTTGCCACAAGAGTTTGTAAAAATAAATCTGCTGCTGCTCTATAAAAATGTCATCAGAGGCTACTTTTGGGTAGTGTACCTCCTAGTGAGAGATTGCTGACTTCTACGCACATTTAGATCCTGCTTAATGTTAAGCATTTTTATTTTGTATTAGCATTACTATTATATCTTTTGAGAATGTCCACATAACTGTGTTTTCCAGTACCCATAATCATGTTAACATGTAAAAAATAAGGTTTTTAGCAGTATGGAAGTTGGGTTTAAACCAAATTATATTTGGCTTAATATATAATGTCTTTCTCTACATGAAAAGTGCCATATAATTAAGAAATTCTGAACACACCCTACACTGCAGTATAAAAAATAAGTATGGTTGGCAGCCTAGCTTTGTTAGTTATGCCCAAAATAGCATAATGAGGCAGCTCTGGTATGAAAGGAGTGCTGGTGCTTTCAACGGTTTGCAAGAAAAGCACATTCTGTGTTATTGTTTGCCTACTGTGTTTTAAAGTCACATTCTCCTCATGGCCCATGTCTGAAATACTGACAAATTCCATCCTGTTTCAACAAATGTACAACTGTTCATACGCCACATTCACAAGTCTAATGTTTTGTAGTCAGCTCATTACACAGTGTACCTATGAGATTGCTGTGTCACTCAGCACCACATATATAAGCCATACCCAACACACAGATGGAAATATGTTCATGTCCATAACAATGCAATCAGACAAAAAAAGCACATAGCAGGCAGTGTCACATGTTCTGGGTTACGATCCTTTCAACCACCTGGTCGTAATTAATTAACCTGTAATTAACTTGACACTTGAGTACTCGTTGGCTACGTTCACATTACCAGGCTGAAGTGACTCAATTCCGAGCAATAATGTGGCTCAGATCTGATCTTTTCAAATCAGATGAGGTACTTTCATATGTGGATATGTATCCGATCTATGGACATTCCACTTGAATGAGAACGTTATATTGGATTTCATGTGTTTTTTTGCCCGTACGCATGCGCTCGGTGCAGCAAAACAGAGATAGAGGAGAAGAAGTAGTTTGATATAGAAGAAGATTTGCTTGATATCTGGGGAAATTAATCCATTTAAGCAAAGCTGTAAAGAACCGACCAAAATCGAGTTGTATTCGAAACAATTGGCAAATTAATGGCAAACCATGGTCACAAATGAACGTGGATACAATGCCAAAGACAAATAAAGAATCTCAAAGCTACATATAGGGAAGCAAAAGACTATAAATCAATGTAGTTGTCGTTGATTAGAGTCTAAAGCAGGTCTCTTTTCACCTTCTCTGCCTGTCGAGATGTTTTCTGTTCCACATATGAGCTGCTATCACATCCATTACTCTTTTATATACTGGGCGATGTGTATATATGTATCAATGTGTGCATGCGAGACATTACAGGGACAGATTCGTTCACATTACAGACAGATGCAGATCACTTACATTTGTGAATGTGAACCGTCAAGAATGGCAAATCCCATTTGAGCAATGTGAACGTAGCCATTATCATGAACATACTGGAGAGGCTGCTTTCCTCGCAGTGGTTCCTCACATACATCTCACATTAATGTCACTCAGTGCATTTGGATGAAGGAGGATTGATATCTCCCTGTCTGAGCTGTCAGCAGCCTGTGAACACATGCAGCCTCAAACATGCATGTTTAAATCTAACAAGAAAGAGAAGGCCTGTTCATAAAAATAGGCTACAGTGATAACAAGCTTAGATAAAGTCAATGGTAAGTGAACAATTTGTTGAGTTAACTGAACAGGGCATCAGTTAACATAGTTGACGTGTCAAATGAAGGAGAAATGATCTTGTGACGTGTGTGGCCTTAATGAGGAGCAATTGTTATGGCCAGTCAACAGGGTTAGAGCATTTCCTACACAACAGAGCTTGTGAGGTGAGTATCTCTACTCACACTGATCACATGAGGGACAAACAACAAACTGACGACCAGGTGGTGGTGACCAAGAATCATAGATGTGTGAGGGACTGATCCTACACTGTGTGGTCTGCATAGACAAAAGAGATACTGTACTGATACACGTCACAGATATATTTAATGCTGCTAATAAGAGGAATGCGTTATATTACACAGTGCAGCACCACTGCTGAATATGATGCCAGGTCTCAGACCAGTAAGAGTAATCATACTAACTCCTGTGCACCATCAAAAGCACCCAATGTGTCAGAACTGGACTCTGAGGAAATAAAAAAGGGAATCTGGACCAATGAGTCCAGTCTGATGAGTATTTGCTTGTCTGCGCTCACAACCACATTAATACAATAGGGTTTAACACAATGTCTGTACACCCTTTGCAGCTTTAACAGCTACAACTCTTTAAGCAAGGCTTTCCACAAGGTTTAGGAGTGTGTTTTATTTTTGTGTTTAGTTCAATTTGGCACCAAACTCATTTATCCATGTTATTATGGACCTTGGTTTGTGCACTGGTTGTGTTGGAAGAGGAAGTGGTCATCCCCAAGCAGTGTTAATTAAGTTGCTGAGTGATTTATCATAATTAACTATCCTTTTTTGTAATGAAAACAAGAAAATTATTGGAAAACAACCAAAACTAGGACTAAATGAACTGGCACTTTTGACAATGACTAAAAATGAGACGAAAACATTTAGCAGAGACAACATCCAATCAGATCAGATTTTGTTTTTTGTGGAAGGCAGGGACAAGTTAGGAAGATCATAACTTTAGCATATGTGGAAAGATGGGACCAGTATCCTTAATCCTGGGAAGACCATGCAGCTAGCCTCTGCACTATTGCACACAGTTTTAATCTGGTGTCAGGGATAACAAGAGCCTTGTTCCTGAAGGTCTGTAGCGATTGACTCTGCAGTACGCTGGTGACCTCTGTACACTATGCACCACAGCAGCCCCCTCTGCCATTTTACATGGAATATCACTTGAAGTTCACTGTTGCTTTCACTTTGTTATAATACGAACATTTTACGACTGGACTTATTGCACAGGGGGCATCCTATCACAATACCACAGTGGAATTCACTAAGATCCTGTAATCAACCCATTCTTTCACAAATGTTTCTAGAAGCATTCTGCATGTCTGGGTGCTTGGTTTTATACACCTGTGGCCATGGAAATCGTTGAAAAAAAACTCGGGTTCAATCATTTGAATGGATAAGCGAATACCTTTGACAATTTAGTGTGTATGCAGTCAATTTAAAAAGAAATAAAGAAGAAACAGTAAATTATATGGACAGGCTTAAAGAACTTCTCCCATAATGCTTGCCCAACCTTTGGTAAAAATGACAATCTCTTAACATTTTTGTAGCCATCTGATAGCCCCTTGAACCCATGTGCTCTTAGTTTCTTCCACTGGAGGGTTTTCAACACAAGATTTTAAACTGAATATTTTCCATTTTTTGACTGGTGTGCTTGGGGTTGTTGTCTTGCTCCATGACCCACATTTTCTTGAGACTAATTGAACTGACAGATCTACTGACATTTGCTACAGAATTCATTATTTCAATTTTGGTCAGCTGACCTGAGCCAGATGCAGCAACACAGGCCAGAGATCCATGACACTACAATTACCGTGTTTCATAGATAGAATAATGTATTCATTTTCCTTTCTACAGACAAACATCTGTGCAAGTTCTATATTGGTCTTATCTGTCCACAAAATTGTTCTTTCTCACCAAAGGCCTTCTGGTCTGTCCACATGACCTTCATCTGTAGTGGGGCAATAATGTTTCATGTAACACCATTGTGTTTTGCTGATGGTAGACTTGCTGGATCGTTTTTATTAAGTAATAAATGATAATGTTTAATGGAACTGGGGTCTGATATTTGTACAAGCACATAATATGGTGCTGCAACAGTGACTCCTTCCTAGCTGAGTGATAGTTTTGTGGTGGCATCAAGATGTCTACTTAGTCTGAAACAATGTTTAGGTATGTGTAGGTGTGTTAAACTAACATTCACACACTTCTGAGGACCCATACTGTTATATGCTTAGGGCACCACAGTTTCAACATTATTCACCTCTCCGTGGTTTTAATACCAGTTTGCATGAAAACACAGCCTTTGTCATTTGGATACATTAATCAGATTAAACACACCTTAACCAAAACACTAATACTTTGCTACTAGAAATAACAAAGGCTCACGTATCAATCCTGCGATTATTTATTCATATCGCTACATAAAGTAACAGCATGTAGATATCATAAACCTTTTGAATGTCATTTTACTTCATGACTTCTTTTTTATTTTTAAAAGATTTACAGTTCAGCCAAGAACTAAATGAGCATAGTGTAATACACAGCTGTTGAAAACTCACAACTAGACATAAGCTGAATTACTATACAGTAACTGACAAAGAAAATGTGGGTTTGCACCCCGTGTTGCTGGTTGGGTCCCAGCTCTGTTTACTGGAATAAGTTGGTCTAGAACATAAGTGAGTACTTGAGTATACAACAGTCAAAGTGTTTACCATAGTCGTATAAAGGACCAATATTATTCAACAACCCACAGATTCTGTAAAACAAAACAAGAAAACAGCTCAGCTGGAAGAGCACAACACCACACATCAAAGAAATAAAGGTAATAATGTCCACATACAGTGTTTCTCGTTTATCTACTCTTCATCAACCTCTTCATCAGGGCTGCAGTAGTATTCAACAAAACAGATCTGTCCATCATCATTCCGTACGAGGTACTGTAAGGAGAGAAAACCTCGACTGTCTGTTCTTACTGACACCTTACAGGACAGAGCCAAAGCCTTAGTGGAGGGCTTTAATAGTGACATTTTGTACCTGTAAGAGCATTAACAGAAAGAAAAAAAACAATCATTTATTGATTTAAATGGTAGGAGTCTGAGGTGGTCCATTCACTAAGCTAAAATTATGGGATCACCACACACAGATAACTATTTACTAACAAAAAAAAAAGACAAAAGCACCATAAAAAAATTTATTTTAAATGTCATACTTTAAGGTCACATTCTGGCTTTGTGACGTATAACTGAATAAAATTTTAATAAATGGCAATGGCTTTTCCAGATCAAGTCAAAATGCTGGAGGAAATAAACTCAAATCTCAATTTGTATGTTCTTTATCCTCAGGTATTTATACTGGTCTGAATTCCTTGAGGAATAAATTTCATTACTTCAAGCTACTTTCAACTCTCTCAAATAGAAGTTGACAGATCAGCCTGTCAGAATGGATAGTGTTTTCTGGGCAAGTCATTATGTTGATGCACCTTATTTTTTCCCTGACATTTAATGAAAAATGTATATACTCTTTTACTTTGTAGTGAGATGCATTATTATCCTGAGATAATATCCAGACATGTATTCTATTAAAGATGAAGCACCTAACATTTCAATGGACACCTGTGCATTAACTACAGTTGTAATGCTTGCTTTTACCTGACATATGAAAACTTCACATCAGGCCGCCATGCTTACAGGCTTTGTCTGAAATGATTTATCCCTATTAATCACTGTTCCTTCAATAATAGGCCCTGCAATAATAATGTTTCTGCAAACAATTATAGACTCATTCTTATACATGTGGCTCATGACTTTGCAGCAGAAGAAGTGTCACAAAAATATAAACACCTGGAACGTTTAAAACTGACTGCTATATGAGTTAACAACTTGTATTATGTAAAAAACGGAAAAATGAACATGTTGCTTTTTTTTAAATCAGGTAATTGCTATTGTGTTCTTACATTTGTTGACTTGAATAAATATATTCTCTAGGAGATTAAATTCTCAACTCTCAAAGCTGTGTGGAACTATTTTAAATAGGATTTAAAGATTTATATAGTGTTAAAAAGCAAGCAAAACGTGATTATTCATTATTAACATCATAAAACTGGTGATATTCATGTGGTTAAATCATTTGACCGACCTTTAATCATTCATATCTATATATTAACATATATTAACCCCAAAGCCACAGCTGCTTTATTTGATCAACTACTGCCCATGATTTTTATCATGTTGTTCAGCAACTGTAATGCTAACAGAGTTAACAAAGTGGGATTGGAAAATTGGAATACAAGTCACTAGGATTACCTTTTAAGATCCTGTAATCTTACCTGTTGGTCTGTGTAATGGTACACTGAAATAGCTCCATCATGTCCGAGTCTTTGGGATAGTCATAATGGGCATTTCCTGAATTTCCAAATGTGGACAATCTGGGAAAAGAAAAAAAAGAGAAATATTCAAGGGATTAAATAAGCATCACTACAGTGTTCACTACATACAGTGTGTTAAACATGCAAATTTTTAAAAATTGTTTGATATTTTCTGCATTAGTTTAGCAGATGAAATGGGTCCTCATCCAAGAAACCTTGAACAAACTGTAAGTAAATTACACATAAATTATACCTTTCTGCAAATTCATGAACATTATGTAAACACAAGATTTGTTAGTTAAGTGAATTTTTTAGTGAATACCTTTGATTTGGAAATGGGTCACGCTTGCATTATTCTTTAATTCATAAACTACTCTGATATGGAAATTAAAATTGCTTTATTAAACAAATGCATTTAAATTGACAAGTTTTATTTTAAAGAGCCAATTTTTCTAGTTTCAGGTAATAAACAAAGAAGAAGCTTGATGCCAAAACTTACATGGGCTGCAAAAATAAACTTACAATCTTCTAGTCAGTGCTTAATTCAAACAGGATCCTGCAGAACCAAGATCAAGTACTTCTCATATCTGGAGCACATGCTTTGTGGTTTTCTTATTTGTCTGGATTTAGCACCTCTTTTTTATATACAGTCGAATCCGGTTAATTGGACCACTGGTTTATGGGACCAGCCGCTTATTCAGACCAAATCCTAAAGTACCGAAACAAATCCTATTATATACATGTATTATTATTATTATTATTATATTATTCCGCTTATGTGGACCAAAATTCTGCTTAGTTGGACCAAAAAATGTGGCAGAAAAAGAAACCACAAGTCGCCACCTAGCGGATGCAAAGCGGGTCAGTGAGATATGGGAGGATTTTTGGGATCCTCTGGAGAATTAATGCTTTTATCAAAGGTCAGGAAATCTGAAAAGTTATGTTGACAAGAGCAAAACCAGCGGGAGGTGAC